>QLTV01003461.1:2333298-2355106 GCA_003457575.1 Thermophis baileyi | reverse complement strand
CTATTCTATTCTATTCTATTCTATTCTATTCTATTCTATTCTATTCTATTCTATTCTATTCTATTCTATTCTATTCTACAGAGCTGAAGAAGCTGCTTGGATGAGAAGCAAAACATATTAAAAGAAAAACAAGAAAGTCCAGTTGCCTCTTGAAAAAGCACCTTTGGTACTTCTGTAGATGCCCATAATCAATGTATTGGTAGCCTCCATTTCCAAAACTTGACATTTTGAGCAGCTGTTAGACCTACCATGCAAAGAGTATCTACTTCCACAGTCCTACAGAACTGCTTTCTTATCAGTTCAACCAGATTCCTATTTTTTTAATAACAGCAAAGAATGAAATGTACAGCATACACACTTCCTTTTACCTAAACTAAAGAACCTTCAATCTTTCAACTTCTCCTTGCCCAATGCTATCCCCATCCAAATGTATATTCTACCCTTTATGACATATCTACCTTTTAACCACCTTTTATTTCTTTTACCAGAATGTGTTGGAGCTGAGTGTTCATGATGATGATGTCTGTCAAGATGACCATCTTTTCACTGTATGCTTTGATATAGCAAAACTCCCACCGAATGAAAAAGTGCTCATGCGTTTTAACTGCAACCAAAAGGTCTGTGTAACCTTAATTAACATTTTAACACAGCAATTTTTGTGTGTTTACTCAAGAGTAATCAATTATTTTGCATGCGCATGCACACACCAAATTGATGTAATCATTTTAAACCCTGAACTAATATACAAACTAGAATACAGTTATTCTTTTATTTTCACACTTCACTAAACAGTATAGTGAAACTGTAGTAAAAAAAATGCACATGTAAAAATATATTATGGATAGGTTTATATTGTGAAAAATGCCTTGCAAAAAATTATGTTAGGGAAAATTGGTGCAAAACTATAGACATGTTTTTGAGCATATGGGGGGGGGGCAATTGTTTTGGTTTGCAGGCATGTACTTTTAGAATCCAAAATTATGTAGTAACTGGAGAGAACATTTGCTTGCAGAAGTCTGTTTCTATCTTATTTTTCTTTTGTTTTTACTGTGTTTTATTCTAGCATCATTTTACCATCATTGAAAACCATTTTATAATGTTTCTATAAAGATGTCTGGCATATTCTTTTAAAAATAAATATAAATACATTTTGAAGTACAGGAGCTCAATATGATAACCTCTAAAATAAAAATCCTCTAGAAAGAATTGTAATATTTGTTAACAATCAATTATAGACTAGACAGCTAGACAGAGAGAGATGAGTTTGAGTCTTTCCTTTCTTGAGGCTAGCCCATCTGTTTGTGGATATAATGAGAGTGGAATGGAGTTAGTAGAAAAGCTAACTTGTGGTCTTGCATATCATTCTCAGAGCAATGGAAATGATATACAAATGTAAACCATGCAACCATGCAAACCTGCATATACAGCCCAACCTATCATTTTACATGCTACTGATATTAAGCGTGAGCTGTTTGTAAGATATTTAAAATAATATCTTTTTATTTACTATTCTATTCTTAGCTCCATTTGATGTGGCTGTTCATCCGCTATGATTTAGTGTTATGACTGTATTCCGCAACTATGGTTAAAATCCAGATAATATTATGCTTGAACATAACAGTAATTCAAAGAATAGGCATCTTTGTGCCAGTTGTGGTGAGATTACAACTCTCAGAATTCCTTAAAAAAAACCTTTTAGAATGGTTTCGGTAGGAAACTTTACACTTTACACTTAATTTCCTCTAATTTCAGGAAAACGAGGAGCTGGAATTAGAATTTGAGTTACTGCATAGGTGGGTAAAATCAGAATCTAAATAATCTCTACAAAATCTACTATGTCCCTGCTTGTCATCTGTATGAAATATTGGGCAATATTTTCCTTCACTGATACTAAGATCTAAAGATATTCTATTATTTAGCAGTCCTGCTCTGCATTTTGACAAAACCTCATAAGAAACTTTGCATTTTAAACATCCTGAGCTACTACTGGTTTCCCTTGTTGTTTTCAACATTTCTAGGAATTGCTATTTTTTTTTAACAGTAACTTTAAAAATCCTGCCTTGCTGAATAAATAAAGTAATTATAATATGTTTTTTTTAGATCAAGATTTTCTGAAATAATCATTACAAATGGAGTTCTTCTGGTAAGTATTTTATCTACTTTCTTTCCTCTAATACTTTTTCTGAAAAGGGAATGAAATGAAATGAATGCAATTTCCAACTAAACCATCTGATACTTTTCCTTTTCCTAACTGATATCTGAAACTTTCGATTAAGGAATCGGATAATTGATTTCTTCAAGTATCTCATAATTAAACCTTAGGACTTTTACAGTTGATCTTCTACCCTGTTTGTCAAAGTGAATAATATTTTAGGATTATGGCAGTATTTCATTTCCTGAAAATATAATTACATAACTAACATGCAATTATGCACGATTGTATACAGTTATGCACAGAGTATATCCTGCATACCACATAGGATATATATACCATGTAAAAAAGAGATTTTAAATGTGTAAAAAAATATAGCTAATAGATCAGTGGGATAGCTTAATAAATATAAAAATATGTTTTATTTATTAGTATTACTAGATTTTAAATGTGTGTGTGTGTGTGTGTGTGTGTGTGTATTTTATGTATAGTTAAATACATATATACATACATACAAAACATTTGTCACTTGCTTTTAAAAATGTTAACAGATGAGTTATATTTCAGTAGTTGTTCTCAGCCATATCATGTTATAGGAAATGGGTATTATTCACACACACACCAGAAGTGGGTTCCTCCCGGTTCGGACCGGTTCGCCCAAACCGGTAGCGACCCGCTGGTGACGTCACGATGACGTCACGGATCCGGTTCGGTCGGTGCCGGTCCGTGGGCGCCGCCATCTTTTTTTTATTTTTTATTTTTTTTTTGAAATTTGAAAATTTTTTTTTTTCTTTCTGAGCTTTNGCAGAAGCCGAGTTTCCGGCACTGCGCATGCGTCGCCATCTTGTTTTCGGCTTTTTTTTTTTACACTGCGCATGTGCCCATGAGGCACAGCCACGTGGCGCAGGAGGAAGCAAACTGGCAGCGAGGTAAGTTAGAACCCACCCCTGACACACACACCCAAAGAATGCTGGTTGGCATACCATCTTATCATTCAGAGGGAAAACCAATAGCAGAAATTTTACACTTTAAATTTGAATTTAGTGTCCTCTTGTATTTCTTTGTATTTCTACAGTCTCGACAAGTCCGCTGTTTGGAGGTCGAGGTGGAGAAGAAAAAGGCGCGAAACTCAAGTAATATTACTTTTTCTGTAAACTCAGAGAAGGTGTAGCATCTGTAATCATGCAGGGTGTGGCTCCCACCCTGATGGTATTAAAAAGCCTGGCTGTTCTTTCAGGCCTTGGGGTAGGGTGGCTGCCAAGTCCCTGACATTTCTGGTACTACATGGAGTTTCTCCTGTACAGACATTTATTTATTTATTTTATTTATTAAACTTCTATGTCGCCCATCTCACTGAGGCGACACTAAGCAACTTTATGATGTCTTCTGTTTGTCGTTATTTACCTGCTCCAGTGTCTCTTAAAGTGTGCTCCAAGGCCCTCAAAATTTTGCCAGCCTAAACAATATTAAAATCCCTAGCACATGGAAAGTAGCAGCTGCAGCTGCAACTGCAGCAAATGTGTCAGTTTTAATTTTTGATATGGTACTTATAAATAAATATAACTCATACAAACAAAAGGTCTCTCAGGGGGGGGTCCTCTATGGTTTGTTTTTTTTAAAGTGGGAAGGATTCTTGAGAGGAAAAAAGTTTAAGAAACACCGATCTACTCTTTTAAAATGTACCGGTAAACTGAATTGCTCTGGAGTTGGGTGGCCAGTAAATCTAACAAATAAATACGATTCATCAAGAATGATCTCTTTTAACCTATTGCAGTTCTACTCAAGTTCTATGAAAAATATATTTCTAAGAAAGAAATATCATCATTTGAAATGAGTGAAGTACCAGGTAACATTGTATATTGTATTTATTCTACAAGTACGTCTTTCTACAGTACGTCACTACTTGTAAATTGGGACTGGTGGGTGGTCTTAGATCTGCTGAGAAGAATAAAAGACCAGGCTGAGAATAAATGAACTGTAGAGCTCTCTGCTGAAAAGTATGGATACCTTAATTTGGAAAGGTTGCTTGCTTACTTCCTTGATAAATCCTAAACTTTTGGGTGAAGTCTAAACAGAACTTCTTTATTTCCTGTCACTCTTAGTCAGTAGGCAGCTCTCATTGGCATATCTTGAGCCAACTTTCTTCTCTCCTGTCTTTGCTCTTTCCTGCCTAGCACTGCTAACACTTTTGTTTCTGTTTCCTGTTTCTGCAGGGAGTAGGGAAGGGTAGGCATTCACATATGTGTATTTCAGTTTTTCCATGTGAGAGAATGATTGGTATACAAAAATGGAGATAAACTGATTTTATAAATGGGATGGTTTATAAGTGACTGACATTCATCACTGTTCATTCAATTAATTTGTTGGGTTGTGGTTTCTGACGGGTATAGATATCCATATGCACATACAGTATCTATACAAGTGGGCCTCATTATACACTTTGGGTGGATGGTAAATTTCCAGGATTAGCTTCAGCTCAAGTTGGCATTAGCCAGATGGGGAAATTTGCATTTTAGAGTTCCTTCCTTCCTTCCTTCCTTCCTTCCTTCCTTCCTTCCTTCCTTCCTTCCTTCCTTCCTTCCTTCCTTCCTTCCTTCCTTCCTTCC
Organism: Thermophis baileyi; assembly: GCA_003457575.1. NCBI lineage: Eukaryota > Metazoa > Chordata > Lepidosauria > Squamata > Dipsadidae > Thermophis > Thermophis baileyi. Next base: position 2,350,348 of record QLTV01003461.1, on the reverse strand, counting down.
TTCCTTACTTCCTTACTTCCTTATTTCCTTACTTCCTTACTTCCTTACTTCCTTACTTCCTTTCATTTTAAATTAAGGATAACATTTCTTTAATGTGGCATAATCTTACCTAGCACATGATTGTCTTAAATTAGTCGTTTTATCAGCAACTACTGATCCATTCAGTGGCATCTTCTGACTGGATTGCTGTAATGCATTCTAGATGGATTCTTCCATTGTAGACTGATTTTGTTTTTTAAAAAGTGGCATTAAAAACATATGCAATTGCTTTTGTGAACATTCTTTTCCTTTTCTTTTATAGAAAAAAGACTATATCTTATTGCAAAAGGATCTCATGAAGAACATAAGGAATTTAGTTTGGGTTTTGGCTTCTGTATGAAAACTACATTTCACTATATTAAATATAAACATCCAACATTGGATATTAGATTACCAAAGGAGGATCTAGATTATTTATTTGTGAGTTTATTATCAAATGTCATTTTCTTATTAAAGGCTCTGTTTGTTGTTTTTATTGTATCAGTTTTGTATACATTTATACTGAAGAATAGCACAACTTGCATATTGATAGAAGAGAATATTTATTGCCCGGGGTTCAACTGTGGGGGTCCTTTGGATTCTCTGAGCTTGGTTGTTTTCTTGCAGACATTTCATTACTCAGCTAGGCAACATCATCAGCGCTAGAAGGGAGTGGGGATTTGTTCTCAGTTTATATTCTTGCGGCTTGTCCTGTAAGTGGTGTTGACCGTGGTCTTGATGGTTCTGTTATTAGATTGTTGTTTACTGTTTGTTTGTTTGTTTGTTTGTGTTGGTAATTCCTTGACTGGGCTACAATGCTTGATTGTTGGTCTAATATTAATCTTGGTGTTAATCTCTGCTTATCTGGGTGTTGATTGCATATACATATCATGCAACTTTCTACTCTTTTGGGTACAGAAGTGTAATTATCTTTCCAGGGGCCATGTTCTTATAATAAAGAAGAAAAATCTGTAAAAGTGGAAGTAAATTCAATTCCTCAGAACAAGAAAATAGTATTAGCTGAGGTAAGAGTAGAATTTTGCTGAATATTGCTTTAAACTTCTTCCATGTTTTAAATTGACTTCTCTCACAATCTGGGGTGGGAGGGAAGGAGAAGGTAATTTATCTCTGCCATAGCACATGTTCTAACTGAACTATGGTTATGATGGTATTATCTGCATGAAAAAAAAATCTCAAATGTGTATGAAAATAATCTGGAATAGGAGGTCTGCACCAATTCCTAACAATTTTTTTTTAAACTGTTTTTGCAATATAAAAGCTCCAAAAAGAACAATGTAGGTATGCATTTTTAACCAAAGATTTTTGATATGCTCAATAAATTGCATGCTTGGACTCATGTAATAATATATTAGTTAAATAAAGCAACAGAATGCGGAACCATAGAATTTAATCAGAAGATTTTGTTGCTTTGGCAAATGGACTGTGTTTCTATTCATGCAGAGGAAAGGGATAATATTTTGCTTTTTTGGCTGCAGTCCTCTGTACTTCTCTGTTTCTTCTGTTGAATCCTACGGACCTCAGACATAGCAGTGGAAAGATCAACATACCATCTCAATATAATCAATTGCATTTTGAACTTGAATTCTTTGCATCAAACAAATTTTACTGATTTATCTCAGAAAACAACACTCAAGTTAGAAACATCATTGTATTAATGACCAAGTATGATAAAAAATAGTAGACAGGAATTGCTATCACCAACCTATGCTTCAAATGTAAAATTAAACTTAAACACTCTTAAACTGAAAATTCTTCTTCAAGATTTTGAGAAAAGGAGTTGTACTAGAATGTTGTACTATGCAGATGGATGTAAATATAATTCATTCTTTCATTAAAAACTGCATAGTTGTTTGACTGTGTGTTTGTGTCTATGTCTGTGTCTGTATATCTTCATGTCAATCTGGACTCCTAGTGACTGCCTAAGCAAGTCTGTGTAGTTTTCTTGGCATGGTTTCTTAGAGGTTGTTTGCCTATGTGTCCTTCCAAGGATGATGGAGAGTGATTAGCCCAAGGTCACCCAGATGGCTTTATGCCTAACACTGGACTAGAAGTCACGGTCTCCTGGTTTCTAGCTTGTAGTGATGCCTTAATCACTACATCAAACTTGTTCTCAGTTGACTACAAATTTTATTTGGTTGACAGCCTATATCCTGCTGCAAACTGTGTTGACTAACTATTTAAAATATCCATGAAATATTCACATGGTCTCAAAAATGAGCTCTTAAATCATAAGCATAAGTACTTGTTATCATATGTCCCATCAGAATAATATGGACTATCCAGTAACCAATTTATGGGTTCTGAACTTCTGGCTCAGCAGGTGAAATGTATATATCCACTTTTTTAGATGTGTGCCAGAAATTATAGATGATTCCTGGAATGAAAGATGTTAATAATGTAAAGAAACCTATATTTGTATTCCGAATTTTCAGAATAAGAAATTTGCTTTGCATGTGAAGACAGAAGACTGGTAAGACATCCATCCTATCTCGGATGGTAATGGCTACAATTTTAACTATTCTGTTTATTTCTGTTCTAATCTGTTTTATTTCCCCAACCTTTGTTTGGGGACATGTTCCTAGTGTTTGTATTATTTAAGGCCAAATATTTTTCATTTTTGTTGTAATTACATGTACATGTAATATATACGTAGGGATGTGGCATGAATTCTAATGTCACTTTTAATAGCAAAAGAGATGATGTAGGTAGTGGCATTCTGTTTTGTTCACATGATAATCAAAATAAATACTATGGAAAAACATTGTATAAATATTGTCATTTGCCATTTAAAAACAAATTACCTTATAAATTGTTCTTCTCATGTCACATTTATTAAGTAGTCACTATAGGTTTCTTGGGAAAAAAACAAGCTGTCACTCAAGATTTCCTTGATCATTAGCATTTTCAAGTAATGAAGAAGATTCCAAATATGAAGATGGAACAGGTATGCTCACATTTATTTCCTTCTGTGTTTAATTCAGTAAGACCAATCTTGACCTCCGCTTGGGATATGACCTTTGTTCACAAGAGCAAGATTTCTTACACAAAAGAAAGAATATTGTCACTGGTGCCTTGAAGAAGGTTCTCAAACTTGAAAAGGACTTGCAGGACCATGAGGTGTGTATGATTCAGAATGTCAGTTATTAACTGAAGGATTCCAATTGACCACATATAGACATTATGATGAGGATTAATCTAATCTCTCGTCGTCTTGTGTGATTCCATTTCTTCAGCTGCTCATGCAGTAATAAGAATTACCACTTGTGGGCAAGCACTCATCAAATACCTGAAAGGAAGTTAGAAACAATATTCCTTAATTTCAGAATGTGAAACATTTGGTTAACCATTAGGAAATGGTCAACCAAATGAATTCAATGAAAGAACCAGTTGGTGGAAATGGTGGGTTTCCTCTCATTGGATGCTTATATGGAGATTACACAGCCATTTGTGGGGGGAACATTACAGTAATCTGGATTCCTGCATTGTATAAAAGGTCAAACCCGATGGCAGAAGTGGCTGCCTTGAATTCTATGATGTTAGAATTGAAGGTAGCCAATTCTAGCTTTTGTCACCATATTGGATTAATCAAAACTGAGGTTCATTTTCAAAACTTGTTGTGGTTAATTTATTAAGCAAAGGACAATGAATCTTGCCTGCCGTTAATCTAAATAAATAAACACATTGTGCCTTATAAAGAAAACACTGTAAACATACTAAAGTTAAGATTGACAATAATTTAAGGTTTGAGAAGTAACTTTAAAGTTAGCTTAACTGGATGGGAAGCAAAAGCTCCCAATTTCTTCTTCTGCCTCTCTCAGTCTGTCTTAATTCTAATTTTAAATCTGATATCTCTAACAATTATATTATAATTATAATTGTAATAATGCCATATCAGGTATTTGAGGTTAAAGGGCTGCGGTTCCTGTGAGTGGGAATCCAATCTGTACAAGGACTAATGAAGCGGGCAGGCTTTATAACTAATAGAAAAAAAAGATTTATTTACAGCAAATATATAATATGGATAGGCAAAGATTACCATCTAACCTGCTAATCCTACTAGGGAGTGAGTCAAAAGAACATGTGCTCTATATGCATCTGAGAAGGAAGACAGATGGAAGTGACCACAAATAACACTCTTATACACAAGCAGCAGGCACACAGTGATTAACTCTGTGCACATCTTACTGCCATCTTGTCCCCTGGAAATAATCAACTGCTGAAAAGTCAGTACTACTGGAGTTACACCGTAATTAGAAGAGAATATGTGTAATTCAGGGTTGAACTGTGGAGTCCTTGGAACTCTCTAAGCTTGCGTCTTTTCTTGAAGATGTTTCATTACCCAGATAAGAAGCATTTGTAGATTGGTGGGGGCTGTTATTTCCATTTTGGTAGTTCCTTGATTAGGCTGTTTACTGCTTGATTGTTTATCTGGAGTTAATCTTACCAATTCCTTCTTATGTTAGTGAGGGGTGTTCCAGTCTTTGTTTCCCTTTTAGTTTTTTTATAGTTTCTTTTTTAGTGATGTGTAAATATTATTTATTTCTATATGCCTGTTGATGAGTGCCAAGCTGCCTGGAATTCACTAGCTTTTCCTGAATTTAGATTGGTCTAGGATTCTCACAATTTCCTTGTTGAATCTATGGTTAAGTCTGTCCATGTGTTGGGAAATTAAGGAATTTTCATCATGTCTTCTCACTACTAGATGGTGAGTTTCTTGGTTTACCTAAGATGTTTTGGAGGGCTTTAGTTAATTTGTGTGATGCATTGTGGTTGTAATAGTCTGTTGGTTGTTTCTGAGATTTTTTTTTATATGTGGCAGTGTTATCCTTTTCATAGCTTGGATTGGTTGTACTGTAGTCAATTGACTGTCAGATAACATTTTGATGAAGTAGTATGGCATCCATTTTATTGGAAGATGTTAAAGAGGCTGTCTTTTTCCTTTTTTCTGGTGTTGCAACGCATTTGTGCTCATCTGAATAATGTCCTTACACAGCTCCTCTTGTGGGAGATTGGGTTGGTAGTTACTTTGGTAGTGGAGCATTTTGTCAGTGTGGGTGATTTTTCAATAGACTTGTTCTAATTTGCCATCATTGCCTCTGATGATGAGGATGTTGAGGAAGGGCAGAATGGTGTTGTTTTCTTCTTCCCTAGTGAATTTTATTCCTTTGAAGATGTTGATTGCTTCATGTGTCTTCGGTAGTTGTTCCTTTGTTACTATGAGATGTCACCCACTTGCTGGATCCATACGTTTGTTTGTGTGTGTGTGTCAGTGGTGAAATCCAATTTTTTTTACTACCGGTTATGTGGGCGTGGCTTGGTGGGCGTGGCTTGGTGGGCATGGCAAAGGAAGGATACTGCAAAATCTCCATTCCCACCCCACTCCAGGGGAAAGATATTGCAAAATCTCCATTCCCACCTTACTCTGGGGCCAGCCAGAGGTGGTATTTGCCGGTTCTCTGAACTACTCAAAATTTCCGCTACCATTTCTCCAGAACCTGTCAGAACCTGCTGGATTTCTCCCCTGCTTCACAGTGATGTCATTAAGTTATCTCATGTTGGAGACCTGTGATGGAAATTGTCATTCATCATTTAGAACATGATTGATTACTATTGTCCAATAGTTTCACCTGGGGGCAACAGGCTATTTCAGGGAATGCAACACAAACATTTACCCCAATAGCTTCTTGTGTGTGTGTGTGTGTGTGTGTGTGTGTGTGTGTGTGTGCTATGGTTTCTAGATGCTGCATTACAGTCTCTGCTATGACTCCTGAGAGTAATTTGATAAATAGTTGATAAACTAATTGTTTAAGGAAACTCCCCTGTAGAACTCAAAGAGACTTACTAAAAATGATCTGTGCCAAAAGTTTAACTCCATACTTACATAAATTTTTCATTAATATTTTATAGAGACCAGTGTTAGTCTATGTGGAAAGATCCATTTTTAATAACTAGGATTGAACTTATTTGGTTGCAAGGGTATTTTTGTTTGGATATGTTGGTTATGCTGAACTGTGTTGTTATGTTGAATTCTGAATGTTACTTATGCTACATCAAAATGCTGAACCTGCTGCTTCTTTTTTAAAATGAGATACAACTTTTACATATTAAATTGTAAATTACTGACACTCTTTAGCACCTCTGAATAGTTCACATTCCTAACATATTTATAAGCAAATATTTATACTAAGTATATTAATCAGCCAGGTAATTCTACAAACTTTTTAGATGGTTGATAGCTGAAATTTTAATAGCTTCATTTCGGTTGTACTGTGGTCAAACACATGCCCTACATTAGTTTTTACTTGTCCCACTATTGTACAGTAGCTCCTCTGCTTTTGATATATTAATAATGCAAACATTTCTGATGTGCAAATAAAATTCAGTAGGACACCTTAACATAATATATGTCATGAGTTAATAACATGTTCCCTTTTCACACATGTTCAGTAGTTAAAAGAATAGAATTATATTTTACTACAACTGCCAAGAGGCATCCTAAAATGGCAGAATATAAATACAATATATAAATAAAGAAATAAATTTTGGGCATTATATTACTATAGGGTAGTGTACACGATATAATGTAATATAAATTATATGTAATGTAAATAATTTTATTCTTTATAAAGCTATAATAAACATATAATTATATATGTTTACACAACAAACTATAAATTACATTATACTATAGTATAATATAGAATTAATTTTACTACAGTAGTATAGAATAGAGTAGTATAGAATAGTATTCATATGAATATGTCACAAACACTATAGATGGGATATTGCAGAAGAGATTTTTTTTTTTTTGTAATATAATAAAATAAGTGGACCACAAAAAACACTGAAGTTGCCTGTCAAGACTTTGGGATCAAGAGAGAGAGAGAGAGCTGGGGTGAATTGGGGAGACTCTGAGATTGCTTATGCAGCTGATATTTCAATAAGCCAGTAAAGGAATGCTCCAGAAATACATGTGATATCTGGATCCAATAAGTTATTAAGAAATTGCTGGGTGTTATCATATTTTCCCAAAAGGAGGAGGAATCTGAATTTAAGACAGCTGACTCTATAAAGATATATGTCTGTATGTCTGTACGTACATATATGTCTGTCAATGTATACATATCTATTTGTATAGATATTGTGGGAAGGATCTATAATTTGTATAAATTGTATTAGAAATGTTGTATAAGAAATCACATATTGACTAATATTAGCTTTAACAAATTTACCAATCAGTGAGAGAAAGTTGCTACAGTAATAGCTGACAGGAGTTCAGGAGAGGAGAGGGGAAAAAGCTGACAAGCAATAATAAAAAGGAAATCCATTAAACTCAGAAGCAAACATAGCAATTAATTAAATACTTGTTTTAAATTATAAAAACAAGCAATCACACAAAACTTAATGTTCACTATGTAAACTTAATTATAACCCTTATAGTTTAAAGGAAAAGATTCAATCATCACTTGATTTAATCAGCTCTTTTTCCGTGTTAATAAGAATGCCAAAAATAAACAAGGAAAACCAATTAAGAAACTGATTTAGAAATAAATATTGTTGCTAGAATGTTTCATATTTTGTAGTCTACCTTCCATGGGCTTTGACTCTTGAAAATAATACTTCCTCCTCTTCAAGTAGCACCAGCATTTTTCTTTCCTGTCGCCACTGAAATCCGGACCAGATTTTCCTTCTCACAATATAGATATAGACACACATCATTTCATAAATGACAAAATGATGCCCATATAGAGTCTTCTGGAATGTCTTATTTAATGGACACAATGTCCTCTCTCCCCACCTCCAGGCAGCAGCAGAAGCAGCAGCAGCAAGGGGTATAGTTACAGGGAAACCTGGGAAAGTACAGAAGGCGGCGAAGTCTAAATCCTGAATTTCATTGTCTCCTTTCAAAATTGAGAGTTGCTTGTTTATTTTTTGAGGTCCCGGTAGTTGCAATCATGACAACAGGGGGCAGTATGCGGTCACTGACTGCATGCTTTGGAAGTCTCCGAGGTCTTCAGAAGCTCAATCTCCTAGACTGTGCTACATACATGAGTGGATTGTCGGGCACAACCTGGTAAGGGCATTAAGGGATAATTGATGCTAGAAAAATAAACTTTGCTCAGTCTCTGTGCTCTTTAATTACTTGGGTAGGACATGAAATTACTGACCTACTTGAGAAATAAGTCTATGACTTGCTGCTTTGTTTAAAAAAAAAGAACCTGCTTTCATTTTAACTTTATTTGAATTAAGAAAAGAGATCTATTTGAGGTCTGGGGATATAAATGTGCCAAGGAGATTTGGGGCTGAAATGTATATTGAGAAAAATCCTTTTTGATCTAATTACCTGCCTACAATTAATTGTAAGAATTCAATAGACGTCCTGTATTGATAAATACAACAGGTAGTCCTTTTTTATGACCTTTCTGATGCAGTTATTAAGTGAATCTGGCTTCTCTTCCCCCCCCCCCCATTGACTTTGCTTGCCAAAAGCACCCTGGTAAAGTTGCAAATAGCGATCAAGTGAACCTGGAATGTTGCAACCATCATAAATACATGCCAGTTGCCAAGCATTCAAATTCTGATCATGTGACCTGCAGGATGCTGCAATGGTCATGTGTGGTCATAAGTAACTTTTTTCAGCACTGTCATAACTTTGAATAATCATTAAACAAATGGTCATAATATACAATATACAAGGACTACCTGTATATTTAAGGGACGCGGTGACTCAGTGGCTAAGACGCTGAGCTTGTCGATCAGAAAGGTCGGCAGTTCGGCAGTTCGAATCCCTAGCGCCGCATAATGGAGTGAGCTCCTGTTACTTGTCCCAGCTTCTGCCAACCTAGCAGTTCGAAAGCATGTAAAAATGCAAGTAGAAAAATAGGGGCCACCTTTGGTGGGAAGGTAACAGCATTCTGTGTGCCTTCGGTGTTTAGTCAGGCCGGCCACATGACCATGGAGACGTCTTCGGACAGCGCTGGCTCTTCGGCTTTGAAACAGAGATGGGCACCACCCCCTAGAGTCGGGAACGACTAGCACATATGTGCGAGGGGAACCTTTACCTTTACCTTTTACCTGTATATTGGACTTCAATTCCCATAATTCCTGACTATACTTGGCTCCGCTGGCTGACTCTAACATGGATTCCTTTGTTTGGAATATAATTATAGTATAATAGGGGAGCTGTTGCTTTAATGGGGTATCTTAAAGGAATCTTGTAGGATATTTGATATTTAATCCAACCAGATATTGTTTATATTCTTGAATTATTTTTCTTAGGATCATGGCAAAGTTGTACAAAGATGCACACTGGTCAAGAAAGAATCTAGATGAGCAAATCAATGAGGCTAAAAGACATGTAACTAAGAGCAAACTGAATGGTTTTTCCATGGAGCGTTTGAAATATTACAACAGGCAATTGCGACATCGGAAACAAGAAGGACAAAAAACATCCTGCATAGATCTGTGGGGTCTCCTTATTGAATATATGTTGAATGACGGGGTAGAGTACTTTTTTTATAGTATGATTTGAAACTACTGGTTCTTAGGCATATTCTGTATGACTTTGAATCCTAAGGAGCCTTGCCCATTGTTTTTCTCCTGCAAGCAGATCAATGTTTGGCTGGATGGTATAGATAACATTTGCTGTTCCTAGAATCATGGACTGTAAGGATTGCATATTTCAGGGTACCTTGGAGATCATCTAATCCAAACCTTGTCCAGTGCAGAAGGTGGATATCCAGTTTCTTTTTAAACACTTCCAAGAACAGATGATCCACCAGACAGTCTGGTCCATCACTAAACAGTTCTTACCATTAGGAAAGATTTTCTGATGTCCAAGTGAAATCTACTTCATTATAATTTTAACCATTTATTTCCTGTCCTGTCTTCTGGAACAATTCTGCTCTACATGTCAATCCTTCAGATGTTTGAAAACAACTATCACATATTTCCATGCTCTTCTCTTTTTCAAACTAACTATATCCAATGCCTCCAGTCATTCCTCATGACTTTTTTTCCTTTCAAGCTCCTTATTGTCTTGTTTCTTTTACTCTAATGTATTAATATACTTCTTATATTACATCCAGAACTGGATGTAATATTCTATGTGCAGTCTGACCAATGCAGAATATAGAAGAACGATGACACCTTTTGATGTTGACACTATATTTCTGTTGATGCTGCCCAGGAAGCATTTGCTTCATTCTGCTAGCTTATGTTTAATTGTATAATTGCAATCCATCAAGATATACAGATCCTTTTGGATGTATATGTAGTCTTTGTTTAGTGACTACAAATAGTTCCAGAGAAATGTTCAATAAGTGTTGCAACTGCCTTGGATAGTGACCGTTCACAAATACAGTAGTAATAAACAGTAATAACTCATTTTCTGACCAGTGCACACATTCACATCATCAAAAGCCTTCAGTGCAAAACTGATTAAGATCCGGTCAGTTTCACTCAGCAGCTGTTCGAGGGATTTAATCAGTTAATCAAGGTCACAGAGCAGAGCTTGTTAACTTGCAGTTAGCACTTTTTAGGAAGCTTTGCACCACAGAGTAAAGCACTTAGGAAGAGACTGCTTGCTTAAGCAATTTCTCTGCCCTGTGAGGGGGCAAAAGCAGGGTCAGGCACAGGACTCTATATGAGAGCATTTTAACTGAATGAGACAGGTAGCCAGGGCAGTTGCTAAATGAGGACCACCTATACTGGTGCTCAATGCTGCCTCTCTGATTTTCCTACTCAGATGTAGGACTTTGCATTTGTCCCTATTGAAATGCTAATTTTTGCTCACAGTTTGTCATTCTTAGTGTCTTCTTGAAATTTAATAAAACTCTTATGGTCTTTTTCTGTTTTATTTCTGTTGTCCGTAAATTTGATAATCCTGTTATCTAATCCCTCATATAAGTAATTCATAAATGTGTTGAGCAGTACAGAAATTAGAAAGTCAAAGGACAAGAAATCAAGGACAAAATAGAAAGAAAAGAAATACAAAGTGCAAGAAAAAAATATTTAAAGAAGTGACTCCCAGTTTCCATGCAACAAGTACAGACAAATTTAATATTTCCCCACTCCCTATAAAATTTCATATACTTCACCTCTTCCCATAACACTCCTTCCATTTGCAAATTCAAAAATTGTTATCATTTTAGTCCAAATGTTGGCAAAAAATCCATAAACTTAAAGTGTCTCCAAAATTTTTATAGAAATATTTCTTATTTTAACCCTGATTAATATACAGTGACCTTTATATTAATTTACTTCTAACAATCATGGTCTTTAAACCATTGTGTAGCTATTGTAGGATTGAATCTCCATCTCAAAAATTTCATCCTGGCTTTAGAAACTGTCTTTTGTAAGTCCAGTAATAGGCCTTTGCCCAGGCTTATCATTTGTATTTCCACTGTCATCTCTGTTTTATAATCCACAATTTCTTTATTTTCCATTGATGAAATTTATTTCAGCTCTTTATCCTGCAGATCCTCCAAGGTATTATCATACCAAGCTCCAAGATATGAGTGGATCAGATCTCACCAGGTGCTGTGCTTAGTGATTCAATAGCCATGAATCCGACACTGACACTATCTCAGCTGGCACGGATATCTATCTATCTATCTATCTATCTATCTATCTATCTATCTATCTATCTATCTATCTATCTATCTATCTATCTATCCACATTATTCCAGGGGTGAAATTCAAAATTTTTCCCTACCGTTTCTGTGGGGGTGGCTTGGTGGGCATGGCAGGGGAAGGATACTGCAAAATCCCCATTTCCTCCCCACTCCTGGGGGAAGGATATTGCAAAATGTCCATTCCCACCCCACTCTGGGGCCAGCCAGAGGTGGTATTTGCCGGTTCTCCGAACTACTCAAAATTTCCTCTACCAGTTCTACAGAACCTGTCAGAACCTGCATTATTCTCTTTCACGTCTTTTTTTCCCCCTTTACAGTCTTCTTTAAAACTGCATTTGCAAATACAGAGTTTATTGTTGCACTTTAGCTATAAGTTCCTTCCCCAATTCTTCAAATATCCTTTGAAATGTCTTATGTATCATACTGTTATCTGTCATTTTATAAATTTCATTGCTCTTCTTTTAGTTCATTAATCCCCCTTTTCCCCTCAGGTTTCTTTATTTTTAAATTTTAAACCAATCATCTCTTTCTTGATAGATTAAACAAGTTATGTTCCCATGAAGATAATAATTTGTTTATTTCAAAATTTAGCAAAAATCCTAATATTCTAAAATAATCTGGTCTCTTAATGCATTTATATCTTTCTTGAATGAAATTCTTATTTAGCTTTTTGTCATTTATTTTATATTCTTTAAGTGGGTAATTATTTTTTTTCCTCTATATTGCAATGAAGATTTACTCAGCAGGTAGTTTTCTAAACTTGTTGCTTGGAAGACCTCGTGTAACTTTAAAATGGTTAGAAAGCCAATAATAGATAGAAAGAGGAATCGAATGAACCTAGTATCCTTCAATGCTTAAATGCTCCACCAGGGTTGAGAGCTTGATAGCTTCTCTCTTCTCCCAGCATTCTAGCCCATGGGTTGACTGCTGTCCTGATGTCTCCTTGCAAGGAGCTGCTGTCTGAAGCACAAGCCGATATTGTCATCTCCCCTCCTTCAGCAACATCTGGTTCAATTTTCTCACACCTGGAAGTCCCATTCTATGCTTTGAAGATTAAGATTACAGGGTATTCCAGTGGCATTTCTCTTGGAAACCTAATTGATATGTGGATGTCAACATTTGCAGCATACACAATTTCAGAACAGGTTATACATACTTGTATTACAAAAGAATAACTTATTTTCTGTCATTAATTGGTTTTATATTTCCTTTTAAAATACAGAAAGACAACCATAAACTTTCTGATCAACAGCAAGCAGTGAATGAGGGGCAGAATCCTTTCCCTATTTACACTGCCATCAATGTAAAGGAGAAGTACAGCACTATGGATTTCAAGGGTAATACCAAATTCAAAGTGGCAATACCAAGAGATCTTTGATTAGCTAGATATAGGTCTCTTGATACTTTTATGAAACAGGCAGAGAAAAAAAATTGCACATCAGTAATCTCAGATTGAAAGCCACCTCCTGGCCCTTGGATGCAAATGTGACATAGTATATTAAATCCAAAGACAGTGTGGTCATGGGCATTTTAATGATTCATTTTAATATTTTATTGCTTGTTTATGGTTTTACTGTTAAACTGTGGATCTTTTAATTTTTGTTTACAAGCCACCATGACTCTGGTGACATATAAATCCAATAAATAATAAATGATGAATATGATAAATAGCAATAGCACTTAGACTTATATACTGCTTCACAGTGCTTTACAGCTCTCTCTAAGTGGTTTTAAAGAGTCAGCATATTGCCCCCAACAATCTGGGTCCTCATTTTACCCACCTCGGAAGGATGGAAGGCTGAGTCAACCTTGAGCCTTGTGAGATTTGAACTGCCAAATTGCAGGCAGCCGGCAGTCAGCAGAAGTAGCCTGCAGTACTGCACTCTAACCACTGCACCACCACGGCTCTTCATATATATGAATAAATATTCATATACTGATAATTAGATATAGACATTATAGTTTTATAATAATACACAAGAGTAGTCTAATAGTCTAAAATCTTCAGCTGGAGTCTACTGTACTTGTTTAATCCATTCAGTTCCAAATTCCAGAAGAAACTCCAGGCTAAGAAACAGAGGCTGGTGCACAATTGCTCAGTAGATTGTCAGTGATGAGACTGCTTTTGCATTTGGGGCATCCCAGTATTTGGGGCATCCCAGTTTTAGAACCAAATAAAATATGTCGTCATGTTGTTATAAATAACAAGCTATTTATAGCTGGGCCATGTCCCTTCCATGCTCCCAAATAAATATTTAAAACCACACAATTACTTGTGTTATTACATTTAAATCTGTCATGTCAGTATCCTGATGACTGTATGTATACACCCATACTGTTGGCAAACAATAAAACGGGTTTGTCACTGATGTCAGGTGTTTTTTTTTCAAACTCCATGTCTGACCTAGGGCCCTGAGGTTTCTTACTTTTTTAGATTGAAGTTTTGAACCAATACAAATAACAGCAATTAAGAACAAAGCTGGTATATGCCACATCATTTAAGCCTTTATTAAAGAAAAAACCTATAATTAAAACAGAATAAACAATATTAATAAAGAAGGGAAGGAAGAACACAGAAAAGTACAGGGAAAAAAAACAAACCCTGTTGTTACGTGCAGATGCCTGATCTTACCTAACACTGGAGATAATGCACCGAGGGGGGTCTTGCTTTTATTTCTGTGGCTGTAATTCTTTCTATAGAATGGATGGAATTCACACCTTACGAAGTGGGAATACTAAAATATGGAGCTTTTGTTCGGACTGAAGATTTTGGTAGTGAATTCTTTATGGGGCATCTAATGAAAAAGCTACCAGAGACTCGAATCTCTTATTTACAAGGTAATAAAAGACAGGTTTGTGCTTTATAGTAAACTAACAATTTTAATTTAAAAAATAAAAGATAGCTGAAAATTGGAATGTACTATAATTCCATCCAAATGCACTCTATTCAATAATAATCATTATACAACTGTTCAAGTGAGTCTTAAAATAAAGCAGATGCTCACATGAATTTTTTTCACATTCATATTAAGAAGACATCTTAATGAGTGGTTCAAAGTCACAAAATAGTGTGTGAGCTTTTCAGTTCTACAGAACTCTTCCTCAACCAAGGCAAAACACCACCATCAACAACTACAATGATCGCAGTGGTAGCTGGAGGAAATATGTAGTGGTATGTTACGGAAATATTAGTAAACTGCACACAGAATTAAAGAGAGAAAATAATTTGATTCTACCGTGATAGTTTTCTCCTGTCTCCAAGAGTTGCTTAATGATTACTGAGATGGGAAAGGAGACAAAAAAAATACATTTTTGTTCATTCTTCTGGGCAGGCATGTGGAGCAGCATATTTTCCTTTAATCTGCTGTATATCTGGAATATAAGTCACAGTTCCAAGGATTTTTGGCACAAATGGACTCAAGACCAAATTGTGAATATTGGTAGGTTGTTCTCATACCACTCTTATTTCTTGTTACTAATGGGGGGTTTGTTTTTTGGGGGGGTATAATATTTGGTTTATTCCGAGAAAATTAAAATACAAAATTCCGAAATGTTTTTTAAAAAGACAAAAGAATAAAAAACACAACAAACAAGACATTAAAAAGAAAAAGTATCTTTTAAAAAAGTCTAACACACATACACATAATATCCTCCCTAGTTGAATGCTGATTAATACCTTGTTTTCCCCAAAATAAGACATCCCCTGATAATAAGCCCAGTCGGGCTTTTGAGTGCATGGCAATAAGGCCAAGCGCTTATTTCGGGGTTCAAAAAAAATATAAGACAGGGTCTTATTTTCAGGAAAACACGGTATAATACAACAGTGTTAATTTCCCACCCCTTGCAAAACAGGCCAAAAAATTTTAAACTACTAAATCTATTTAGATTGTTAGCCTGTCATCTATATAGCAATAGCAATAGCACTTAGACTTATATACCGCTTCATAGTGCTTTACAGCCCTCTCTAAGCAGTTTACAGAGTCAGCAAAGTGCCCCCAAAAATCTGGGTCCTCATTTTACTGACCTCGGAAGGATGGAAGGCTGAGTCAACCTTGAGCCTGGTGAGATTCGATCTGCCAAACTGCTGGCAGCCGGTGATCAGCAGAAGTAGCCTGCAGTACTGCACTCTAACCACTGCGCCACCGTGGCTCTTATACTATATTAATAACAATGAATATAGCAATAACAATTAATAACAAAATAGTTAACAAGAAAAAGAATAAACATATTATATAAAAATATAAAAATAATACAAATTATTAATAATAATAATAAAAGGAAGACAAAATTGAAATGCCAAAGTCATCTGTTAACAAACAGTTATTGTAATCCACTCATAGAAAATTTACCATGGCTTCAATCCCAAATCATCCCAAATATTAACCCTACTTGGTTCCAGGTCAAATATCCCCATTTGTTTCTTAATACCATCTCTTATCAACTGCTGATTGATTGAATACAATAAGTATGTTACTGATGTTTTTAAACCATGTGTATACAATGCAGAAAAAAAACCCTCAGAAACCATAAAATATTGCACTGATAAAGGAATTTTCAGTTCCTATGACATATAATTTACTGCATATTTAGATAAATGAAATAGTCCATAGTTGAACAAGCCTTCTTTTTAAAATTGGCGCTACCATCACATTGAATTTATTTTCTTCTTGATGGTTAAATATTTACACAAATTACAGTAGTCCTCGATGTATGACCACAATGGAGCCCAAAATTTCTGTTGCTAAGAAAGACAGTTATTGAGTTTTGCCCCATTTTCTTGCCACAGTTATTAAGTGAATCACTGCAGTTGTTAACTTAGTTACAATGGCTGTTAAGTGAATCTGGCTTCCCCTTGGCTATCCTTGTCAGAAGGTCACAAAAGGTGATCACATGACCCCAGCACATTGCAACCATTATAAATACATGCCAGTTGCCAAGCATCCAAATTCTGATCACCCCATAGGGATGCTGCAAGTGTTGTAAGTGTGAAAAGGGATCAGAAGTCACTTTTTTCTGGGCCATTGTAACTTTGGACAGTCACTAAATAAATGTTTGTAGGTCGAAGACTATCTTTTCTTTTGCAAAGTATTCTTTTCAAACTATTTACTAAGTCTGCACTACTATTAATCTTCTCATTGTTCCCATCACCCATCTCCTCCCACAAATGACTGTATGACTGTAACTTTGTTGCTTGTATCCTTACAATTTATATTGACTGGTTCCTACTATGATTTGATTGCTTATTTGTACCCTATGACAATCATTAAGTGTTGTACCTTATGATTCTTGACGAACTTATCTTTTCTTTTATGTACACTGAGAGCATATGCACCAAGACAAATTCCTTGTGTGTCCAATCACACTTGGCCAATAAA
>QLTV01003461.1:2295347-2308935 GCA_003457575.1 Thermophis baileyi | reverse complement strand
CAGTCAGTTTTTTTTTTTTTGCATAAGTTTTTGTATCGGTTTTTTTTGTTGGTTATGTGGCCCGTTTTGTTTTTTCGCCAGAGGATATTTTTTTTTTGCTTGAAGCTTCCTTATTGTTGTGGGTAGTTGGAAATCATGCCCACTAAATTGCAGAAAACTGCCAATTAACGATGTCAGCAAAAATTATAATTTTGTTGCTGACAGTATGAAATTAGGTGATTTGTGCTCCTCACTTCTAGCATAAGGACTAGTTACAGTATTTTAGGAAATGAATTCTTGAGTTCTTCCTCATGTACTAATACCAAACTTAATTCTTGACAGTAAATTTCAGCTAGCCAAGCGCTTAGCCTGTTAATCAGGAAATGGTTCCATGGAAGACTTTCAATCACAACTCCAATTATTTTCTTTCCTGCAGACAGGAACGAAGCCACAGATATAGCAAGCTGCCTATGGCAAGAGACAAAATTCAAAATATATAGAAAGATTAATGATTTAGGATTGAATTCTAGACTTTGTCCTCTTGCCTTTCCAAAGCAACAGTTACTTGTCTATTCTCTTGATGGTACTGGAAGCCATTTGAACTGTGCTGACTTAACAGTTCTTTCTAGCCTAAGAACCATTGGTTTGTGCTCTCCATGCTTTACACACACCAACTCCTGCTGCAACACCAGTGACTGGGGGAGATTTTGCCCTCTTCTCTTTCTGTAGATCTTGGGATGCTGATACTGGATTGTTTTAGGCATCAAAGGAGAAGTTGAAGTTGGCTGAAGTTTAAACTCACATATAAAACAACTTTTCCCCCAAGCATTTCCCACTTTTATTAATTTCAATATGACTTGAGGTTGTGAGAGATTGCCATTTCTATGGAAGTTAGGCATACATAAATATTAAAATTTCATGAATGCAATAAAAAATCAGTTGGTCAGATTGAAGAATTCTAATAGTCCATTTAGGAAGATATGTTTTTATAGGTTGACCCCCTCTTGTTTGTGGCAAATACTGGAATACTGACATGATAGCAGTATTCAGTAGTGGGTTCTAAAACCCTTTACTACTGGTTTGTTCGTGCGCTCGTGCGTGTGTGGGATGCTTTTGCGCATGCGCAGAAGCATCCCGGGCGGGTGGACAGAGCCTCCTGCCGCCACCGCTACTGGCTCCAAGAACCGGGCCAAACCGGGAGCAACCCACTACTGGCAGTATTCCAATATTTGAGGGGCTGCCACAAACAAGAGGGGTCAACTTATTTTCCAAAGCACCAGAAGGCAAGACAAGAAACAATGGATGGAAACTAATCAAGAAGAGAAGCAACCTGGAATTAAGGAGAAACTTCCTAACAGTGAGAACAATTAACCAGTGGAACGACTTGCCTTCAGAAGTTGTGAGCGCTTCATCACTGGAGGTTTTTAAGAGACTGGACAGCCACTTGTCTGAAATGGTATAGGGTCTCCTGCTTGAGCAGGGGGTTGGACTAGAAGACCTCCAAGGTCCCTTCCAGCTGTATTCTGATTGATTGATTGATTGATTGATATTTTTACTTAACTGCAACCAACAACCTTTGTCCGAAGTGGATCCCAGTTCTGCAATGGTTAAGAATGGTGATTCAACACCTTTTCCTTCCTTCCATGTTCACTTACTGGACCTTTCAAATGCAACAGTGTCAGGAATTGGTTCTATATCTTTGACAACCATTCCTCCATTATGGGAACATCAGAGTCTTCCTTTTTTGTGTGTGCAATCTATGTTTCTTTTCTAATTGATCGTTCACTAAGCACAGCAAAGAAAATTCTGGTTTCAGTTGAATGTTGATCTTTAAAATTCTTTCTATCATTAGATGTATTTTAACACAGAAATTTCTGGTTCTTCTATAAATCCAAGCATGATAAAATGACTCTTCATGTTGCCCACATTTTCAACATAAATTTGAAGTATTGAGCTATATAACAACAAGACCTGCCAATGGCTAAGAGCAGGAAAGTTAAAGACAGATGGGTAATTATGGCTGTACAAGACCAGCCTAAGGAACAAATGCATATAAAGCCAGAATTGAGAAGACAATAACAGAAGCAAACGCTGCCTCGGCAAAGAAGCTGAAGAAACCGTGGACCACCTAACTAGCTGCTGCAGGAAGATTGCACAAACTGACTACAAACAAAAGCATGACAAAGTAGCAACCATGGTGCATTGGAAGATCTGCAAGAAATATCATTTGCCTGCAGGCAAGAACTGGTGGGACCTCAAAATAGACAAAGTAATAGAAAATAAAGCTAAAATGTTTTGGGACTTTAGTATTCAGACAGACAAGGGCCTGCCACATAACACCACAGACTTAACAATTGTTGATAAGAAAAAAAAAAGTCTGGATAGTGGGACATTGCAGTACTTCAATACAGTGGAATAGAAGAGAAAGAACTGGAGCAAATCACAAAAGACAAAGAACTGCAAATTAAAGTAGAACAACTGTGGGCAAAGAAAGTGAAGATAGTGACAATAGTAATAGGTGTCAGGTGTAATCCCAAAACAACTGAAGCACCTTTGAACACCATTGACACTGACAAGATCACCATCAGTCAATTGCAAAAGATGGCTTTATTTGGAACAGCTTACACCCTTAACACGTCAAATAATAACATCTGCCCATTGGAAGGATTCAACAGGTGAATAAAAATGCCAAATCTAGTCTAAACCTCTGGCTGACCATGCGACCAACAACAATATATTTAATGTTTATGCCAGCTTACTCCCTGAAAACTGGTTTTCAATTGTTAAAAACATTTAACAACAAAGAATAATATAAAAACTACAAAGCTAATAAAAGATAACAGAAACAAAGATGACAAAGAAAACAAAGCTGGTGGGGAACAGGAAGAAAGGGACATCAGTTATCCTCACCAAAGGCCTGGGCGAAGAGCCACAATCTCAGGGCCCTTTAAAATGCTAGTAGGGTGGGGGCCTTTTGAATCTTGGGAGGAACCTCTTTTCCAAGGGTTAGGTCTTTGCATAATGTGTCATTTGAGCCTGGCCATTTGTCCTCCCAATAAAAATGCTGGCTTGATTTGTTCTATGATCCATTTTTTTATCTTGGTTATCCAGTTAGAGTTTGTGGCAATGATTATTTATTTGTTTGTTTGTTTGTTTGTTTGTTTAATTAATTTGTTTGTCAAACATGTACAAGATAACAAGTATACGTATGAACATAAACATGAACAAAGGAAGTAAATACAGATAAATGGGGACAGTAAGACAGTAGGCACGCTGGTGCGCTTATGCACGCCCCCTTTACGGACCTCTTAAGAATGGGGTGAGGTCCACGGTAGACAGTTTGAGATTGAAGCTGTGGGGGTTTGAGGCTGTAACAACAGATTCAGGTAGAGCATTCCAGGCGTTGACCTGTCATATTTTCTGCAGTCGAGTTTGAAGCGGTTTACCTTGAGTTTGTATCGATTGTTTGCCCGTGTATTATTGTGGTTGAAGCTGAAGAAGTCGTTGACAGGCAAGATGCTGTAGCAGACAATTTTGTGTACTATGCTTAGATCAGACCGCAGGTGGTGCAGTTCCAGATTATCAAAGCCCAAAATTTCAAGCCTGGAGGCATAGGGAATTCTATTGTGAGTAGAGGAGTGGAGTACTCTTCTCAAGAAATACCTCTGAACCCGCTCAATCATGTTAATGTCCGATTATAACCCATCTAACATTCAGCAACAATAATGCTTGTATTAAATGAGAGAGAAACTGCATTTTGGAAGCAACTAAGTGCTAATTAACTGGTATAAACACAAGGCATTCTTTTTCATTCTTCATTTCCTTCATTCCTCTTCCATTCAATTTCCTCACGACCACCACCAATTTTTTTATGCCTAATCACAATAATATCACATTGTTCCTAAACTCTTTTAATCTCTGCTGAGTTGAAGGTTATTACACCCATCCTTGAGTCAGCAGAAAAGTATACTGGTCTGATTGCTGTCTTTGATGCCAGTCCCTATCCTGGTCATGTTTCAAGTCATTGCCAATCACTTCCCTTTGAGGTAGCCATTTTAAACAGCTTTTAAACAGCTTTCACATACTTGAACCATTTCAGAACAAGATGAAAAACAACCCAGTTCTGCGCACCTAAAAGTGACTTAAGGCTGTGTCATGCATGAGCTGAAGGCAAGGTAACATCATGGGGACACAGCAGATAAAGATGTTGCCATGACATGTTTGTGCAAGTGTGGAAAGCGCTAAAATGTATCTATCTGGAGTCTTCAAAAGCATACTTTGTGATAGGGGAGTTTCCAAATGAAAATAGTTGTTTTTCCCTGACCAAAGTCCAGATAACTTCACTAGCATTTCTTTCTTTTTTTAAAAAGTAAATTTTATTGTGGTTTTTCCATTAAACAAATATTCATAATTTATACGTAACTGTGCTCATTTACATACCATTTGCATACATTCGAATTCAAATATACTCCATACACTTTAGCTATACATTTTAGTTCTACTTCTAAGTTGTCTCTTCCTTTTCCATTTTCCTATTCTCAATCCAATCATACCACTTCTTCCATATTGCATAGTATTCCGAATCTATTTGTCCTTTCAATTCAATTGTTAATTTATCCATTTCGGCACAATCAAATATATATTTTTTTATTACTAAACTTTCGGAAGGTATATTTGTTTTTCTCCAGCATTGCGCAAACACTATTCTTGCTGCTGTTGTTATATGTAAAATGATGTATAGTATTCTTTTGTTGTATTCCCCTTTAACAATCCCTAACAAAAATAACTCCGGGGTGTATTCTATCTGAAGCCCTGTTATATCTTGTATCCACCTATGAACTTCACCAGCATTTCTAATTATAACTCAGAAGAATTACATTTATCAGTTGAAGAGTCCATTCTTGTATTTTTTTTTCTTCCTTCCTTCCTTCCTTCCTTCCTCCCTCCCTCCCTCCCTTCCTTCCTTCCTTCCTTCCTTCCTTCCTTCCTTCCTTCCTTCCTGTTTTGCAGAGTATGGAGTCACTATGTTATATCTTAACTGTAAGAATTATTCGAATGCGGAATCTCCGTCGAGAAGATTGGTGTGAGTATTTTCATTCTTGATCATGGTTTCATGATATACTGAAAGTATGGTATATGTCTGAACAATAATATTACCCCCCAAAATGTCTATCTTGCTAAATATACAAGAAGCCTTTTAAAAGCATGTATCAAACATATACAAAACACATAAAGAACTCTAAGATTCATCCAAATGTTACAATTTTATAATTGCAGCAGCTTATCAGATCACTTGTAACTGATACGCAGTAAGATCCGAGTACATTGGCAGCAGTTTGCCAGGGTTTTTGATAAGAATCTTTGCTGCCATATCCAAAGATGCCAGGGAAAACTCTTGTCTGCAAATTTGCGCTTCAACTCAAGCATGCTACTCTCACAGATACAATTAGACATGTTTCAGTGATTATTCTATGATCAAGCCATGGGGTCAGCCCAGCTCCAGTTGGTTATTTTTGGCTGTGGTAGGTGCACCCCCTTCCCCTCCAGTCCCTGAGCACTCTCTTCTAGGGGCATTTTGTTTTGTAGAGTAGAAAATTTTGATTCTTTCAAATTGGACCCCCAAATTGGCATATTGTACCCACCAGATCTCCAAGTGTCTTGGATCAGCAAGATCAAGTTAACCAGTGGAACAGCTTGCCTCCAGAAGTTGTGGGTGCTTCATCACTGGACATTTTTAAGAAGAGACTGGACAGTCATTTGTTTGAAATGTTATAGGGACTCCTGCTTGAGCAGGGGATTGGACTAGAAGACTTCCAAGATCCCTTCCAGCTCTATTCTGATTGACTGATTTAAAACATAGAAGACTATAAGAGTGAGAAACTGAGGCTCATCGAAAGAATGCTACAAGTATAAAGGCCTAGCTTCTTTTGATATGAAAAGAACATTGGAGCGATTGTTATTAAAATAAATTGAAATACATAACGTGGGATAGTAGTAACACCTTTGACTGTATGCTGGAACAGGAATGACAGAATAATTTTGCTGCATCACACCTGAAAAGAGATCACCAGTGGGAACAGCAATTTTTATGACAGTATAGTTTTCTGCTGACTCAGGGACTCAGGTGGATAGCATCTAATTTAGCCCTGAGAAGAAACTCTGAGATTGACTTAGCTTAAACCAAGAATAAGGAATTTCTCTATGTGCCAGCCTATTTGCTAGTCAGCATTCCTACCAGATAGTATCTCAATCAACCTGGCAGTTCATGGCCAATAAATACTACACATACATACATATACATACACACAGAGTTTAGATAAATTGTGTAGGAATTTGAACAGAATCAGAGCCATCTGACATGGGGAAAACTGTATGTTTCTCCCCTTTCACTGACCCATTTCAACCCCCGCATGCCTATCGAGATTAAAGTACAGAGATAAAGCAGAAGAGATACTGGCTTATTTTCAGCTCACTCCTACTTCCTCTTCTATGGAAGCCAAAAGGATAAACAACTTAAATCAAACTCACCAGTGAGTACACACTATAGCTATGGCAATTTACCTTACCTGAAATTCAACCTGTGGTTTGAGCGTGCATGTAATAAGCTTATCCATACTATGAATTTCCAAATATTATCAGCATTGTCCCAAAGAGTTTCAGTCACCTGCCATAGTGATGGGGGAAGCTTCTTTCACTCAGCCAATATTTCCCAACTGTTATTTCAAGCT
The DNA here is from genome assembly GCA_003457575.1 of Thermophis baileyi. NCBI lineage: Eukaryota > Metazoa > Chordata > Lepidosauria > Squamata > Dipsadidae > Thermophis > Thermophis baileyi. The sequence continues at coordinate 2,302,228 of QLTV01003461.1, read as the reverse complement.
TGATTCATACATTAGCCAAGTTAATTGCTATACATTTGGACTTCCTTGAACTAAGTTCCAGTCATACTCCAAATAATGGCAGCAAGAATATAAAGGAGTTCTCAGTCTTCTAAAATGTACCAACTATTTGCATTTCCTCATCATGTCAACTGATGATATACTTAAATAGTGTTGTCAATCAAGCCATAATTTGTGAAATGGCTTAACAAAGGCTTTGTGAAGCAATGATTATATATGCCTAGAAAACCTGGCTGTTCTCTCACATCTTGGGCAGGGTGGCTGTTGAGTTTCTATAGTTATTCTTTTGTTGTTATGTATGGGTTTTTTTTTCTGGACATGCATGATCTGCTTCTTAATTCGACATCGTTTCTCATTTAAAAACATTCAAGCAGCTCAGAATCCTTTGGAGTTGGTTGACCTCTAAATTATAAATAAATAAACTCATGAGAATATAAGGGGGGGGCATATAAAGTGACAAAATATGCATTATGATATTATAGTACAAGTCCTGTGACTTAGCTTGTATCCGATAGTAATACACAAGGTCAAAAGGATACTTTGCTTTGTGACATCACATGGACAATTTTTTACTTGTCCCTCTTGCAAATGGATATGTATGTGCTAACATTTTTGCCTTGTCTACCACAATATTACCTATAATTCATTTCACCAATAAATATAAGTTATGAAAATCTGTGCTCTGTATAAAAACAACCATTAATTGGATTTACACCAAGACAAAAATCCTTATAAATATAGTTATTGCAAACATGTTAGTTTTTATAGCTCCTTGCTACAATCTCAAGGTCATCCAGATTTTGTCAATCCAAACATGGTAACCCTATTCTGACACTTCATGGTCTATCAATAAGAATACAAACAGTTTCATAAATACGTTTATGAAATTCAGCTATTTATCTTTGTTTCATATTACTTGGGGAAATACAGAAAATTTGGCTCTTCAAAATTAGTGATGAGTTGGATAAAAATTTTAAAAAACTGAAAATAAATCTGGATGGTCAGAAGCATGATTAGTCAGAAAATATATAATCCAGGGACAGGATATCAGTCTGATTTGACCAGGTCTGAATCTTCCTAGATCTGGCTAGACCCAACTTTTCTAGGTGATTGGATTGTTCAATTAGTATTTTGCCCCAATTGGGTCCATTTCTCACATAATCAGTTGTGGAAGTAATGGAAGATACATTACCTGTATTTCAATTACTGTAAATAACCTCTGTAAATGGCTACCGTTCTCATCACAGTACTTTGATACTTCAGCTGGTACAGGAAATTGCGTCTAAAATTAGCAAAATTTTAGAGTGAATTAGTTGGAATATTTTATGTATCAATGGTGTTTGATAACTATTAATTTCTACAAACAAATTCAAGGTTCTAGTTATTACTTTTAAAACAATAGAATAGAGCAGAGCAGAGCAGAGCAGAACAGAACAGAGCTGGAAGGCTTAACTCAAGTAAGCTGGGGAACATTTTTTTTCCTCAAGTGACTTCCATAAGATCTGTTAACAGCTTTGTGATATACTGTACGGTATGTTTGCTGGCAGTGTGGAGGGCCTTTTTTGTATATATGTCCTTTGTTCCCAATGTAATCATGATTTTTGCCCTTGCTGGCCTTCTAGTACACTAAAACACCTTTCTTTTGTTCTCTTGCTCTTTTCAATTAAGAGTGGTTGCTTATGTTTCTCTCTTTTTTTCTTTTATTGACTATGGTCAGTATTGTGTCTCATAGAACTTAAATCAGCGGTTCTCAACCTGTGGGTCGTGACCCCTTTGGGGGTCGAACGACCATTTCACAGGGGTCACCGTGCATGTTAGCCCGCCATCTTGGTACCACCGTCACTGCAGGGGTGAAATGCTCCCGGTTCGGCCGTGCCTGTGGGTCGCCGGATAGCCGGTAGCGACACAAGCGGGAGACTTGGGAAGAGCCGAGGTGGCGCAGTGGTTAGAGTGCAGCACTGCAGGCTACTTCAGCTGACTGCTAGCTGCAGTTCAGCGGTTCAAATCTCACCGGCTCAAGGTTGACTCAGCCTTCCATCCTTCTGAGGTGGGTAAAATGAGGACCCAGATTGTTGGGGGCAATATGCTGACTCTGTGAACCGCTTAGAGAGGGCTGTAAAGCACTATGAAGCGGTATATAAGTCTAACTGCTATTGCTATTGCTATTGCTACTTCACCCACCCACTTTGCACATGCGCAGAGGGTAAAAGAACCCAAATGGTGGCGTCTGGGTGAAGTCTCCCGCTTCCGACACTATCAGCTGTCCGGCGACCCGCAGGCAAGCCCGAACCAGGAGCATTACGGTTTCATTGGGGGCCACACCGGGGGCCGGGGGGGGGGGGGGGGCGGGGGGGGGGGCGGGGCGGGGGGGGGGCGCGGCGGTGGGGGGGTCACGGGGGGGTCACGCCATTAGAAAGGTTGAGAACCACTGACTTAAATGATGTGAATGGATCTGTTATTTTAATTCTAATTATTTTGCTGGTTCTATTAGCCCCTTATGTTATCTTGCAAGATGCCTTGAGTGGATTTTACGGAGGTGTTTTATTATTTATTTCATGACTTAATAATGTGATTTTAACTTTGATACAGTTGGCTGAATTTTATTTATTTGTTATGAGTGCTACATTTGAAAAGGAAAGTCAAGGTAGAATGTTAGCATAAATACATAAGCAAAATAGTTTAATTTCCTTTCAGGGCTTATATTATAAGTTCATAAGTTTTACTGTTGAATCATTTCCCCTAGTTAAGGTAGGTGTATTGTTTTGGAAATTATTCATTGAGATATAACTGCCTCTACCTGTTTTGTTTTTTTCTTCTTGCATTTTTCAGTTGTGGTGACTTACATAGTAACTTCAGTTAATACAGAAAATTATCTTTTTTTTGTTCATTTTTTATTAAGCCCAGATAGATATATCCTACAAGTACAGGTAGCCCTGGACTTATGACAATTTCTGTTGCTGAGACATTTAGAGTTTTGCTCCATTTTACAACTTTTCTTGCCACAGTTGTTAAGTGAATCACTGCAGCTGTTAAGTTAGTAACGTGGTTGTTAAGTGAATCTAACTTTCCCATTCACTTTGCTTGTCAGAAGGTTGCAAAAGGGGATTACATGACCCCAGGACACTGCAACCGTCATAAATATGAACCAGTTGTCAAGCATCCGAATGTTAATCACATGACCATGGGGATACTGCAATGGTCCTAAGTGTGAAAAATAGTCATAAGTCACTTTTTTCAGTGCCATTGTAACTTCTAATGGTTGCTAAATGAACTGTTGTTAAGTTGAGGACTATCTGTATTACCATATGTCTGCTTTAATGTAAATGTAGATGTAATTATTGGCTAATCAAGGTATCACTAAAAAGAACAAAATAAAAATGAAAGGCTAGAGCCGTGATGGCGAATCTATGGCACGCGTGCCACAGGTGGCACATGGAGCCATATCTGAGGGCCCGTGAGGCTTTGCCCTATGTCAGCTGATTTTTGGCCTTCCGGAGGGTGGGGGAGGCCGTTTTCGCCCTCCCCAAGCTTCAGGAAAGCCTCCAGAGCCTGTGGATGGCAAAAAACGGACCCAACGGGCCAACCAGAAGTTCGGAAACAAACTTCCGGTAGGCCCGTTGGGCTGTTTTTCGCCCTCCCCAGGCTTCAGGAAAGCCTCCAGAGCCTGTGGATGGTGAAAAACGGCCCAACGGGTCAACCGGAAGTTCGGAAACCAACTTCTGGTAGGCCCGTTGGGCCGTTTTTCGTCCTCCCCAGGCTTCAGGAAAGCCTCCGGAGCCTGGGGAGGATGAAAAACAGCCCAACAGGCCTACCGGAAGTCCGGAGGCTTCAATGAGGCCTGCGCGCATGCGCGGGGGGGCAGTGCGGGGGGGGGTTGTGCGCACATGCGTGGGGAGGGCATTGCATTATGGGTGTCGGCACGCGCACAGGCGCTGTCGCGTGCACGCGCACCAAGGGTGGGTTCTAACTTAACTCGCTGCCGGTTCGCTTACTCCCACATTGTGTGGCTGCGCCTTGTGGGCGCACATGCGCTTCGCGCGTGCACATGCACAGTGCAAAAAAATAAAAAAAACCAAAAAAGCCAAAAACAAGATGGTGACGCATGCGCAGTACCGGAAACTCGGCTTCTGCGCATGCGCAGAAGAAAAAAAAAACCCGGAAAAAATTTTCCCCCCCCAAAAAAAATTCAAAAAAAAGATGGTGGCACCCACGGACCGGCACTGACCGAACCAGATCAGTGATGTCATCGTGATGTCACCAGCAGGTCACTACCAGTTCAGGCGAACCAGTCCGAACCGGGAGGAACCCACCTCTGGCACGCACCCTTTTGGCACCCGAGCAAAAAAAGGTTCACCATCACTGGGCTAGAGCATAATACAAGTAGCAGAATACTTAGAGTAGGGAATTCTTTTAAAAACAGATTTGGTGGTTTTGCCCCAAAGGTGTCAATGATGGGATAAATGATGGCCACAAGGGAAACCCAACTGGCTTGGGGAGAAGAAATATCTATGGATTGGCTGAAGAATTGTGCCTATTTTTTTAAAAAAATCGTGTGAGGTGGCTGAAGTAGCTCCTCCAACTGACTTCTTTCTTTTAAAAAGGATAGTATACCTACAGCATCTTTTCAAGGAAACTTTTTTCCTCTGGACTGACCATGTGACTATGCAAGCACGTAGGGCTTTTTTTTAAAGTTAAAGAAAATTGGAAGAAACCATTTGCCCATTTCAGACACATCATATTTTCATGAAACATGCTGCAGTCATATTGCGTTGGGATCATGTAGGCCTACGGGCCTTCAAATCAGGAGCCATTTTTCCATAATGGGCAGATAAACTGCTATTGACATTATTAATAGAGCAGCAAACCAACAACTGCATCCTGGCTGCAGCCCAGAAACCTCAAGTTCAGGAAGTGGCTGCAACCCATTTCTTAACGTAGGACAGGGCTGTCAAACTCCCGGCCTGCGAGCCGGATGCGTCACGCCCTGGCTATGGCCACCCCCGGTTTAGCGAAGGGGGGGAAAGTCCCGATACGTCACGTGATGCTGCCGTGACGATGTGAGTTTGACACCCCTGACGTAGGGGGAAGAAGTTCAAAATTAAGCCTTCTTGATGGCAGCCCTTTGCTCAGGAACAGTTTGCCCTCCCCACCCCCACCCCCATTTAGGATTGGCCCCTTCTATGCTAATTTTTGGAAGATAGAGAAAACTGTTCTCTTTCACCGAGACTTTGGGATGGATGGTGAATATCAAGTGCATTGGGAGAGAGGGGTATGGTGTTTGATCATTTTTTTATAAGTTTATTTGTTTTAATTGTGTGCTGTAAGCTTCTTATAATCTATAAAGTATTCGGGATACAAATGCATGCACTAAATAAATACATGAGTAGACAAAACCTTAGAAGGACTAGTCAATCAGTTGTAGTAACTTAGGAGGTTTATGTTGGAATCCAGGTGAAGAGTAGCAAAATAGGCCCAACTCATCTGATATTTTCTGAAAGTTGGCATTGCTGCTTGTGGAGCATCTCAGATGGATGCATGTTCAAACTCTGTGTCTGGTCTCAGATGTTTTTTTGTCGTTTTACAAGGTGAGTTGCACTTGGGGTAAAAATTTCATGTGATTATGGCTTGTCCCTTTGTTGTGCTCTGATTACCACCTAAGAAAATCCTGTGAATCCCCTCTCCCTTTCTACAAAAGGAGAAAATGCCACTGTCTGGTTGCCATAGTGCAAGAAATATTGTGGCTTTGAATACTGGTTGTGTTTTTTTCCTGTATACTACCATAAACATCAGGACTGGTGACTATTTCTACTCCATGATTTGTGTCTTCTGCAAAGATACATGTGTTCAGCAGCGGGTTATAGATAAACTGATAATGGTGTCATTTAATTAAAGTGACAAGCAAACAACAGTAACTTGGCAGTTTAACTCTGCGGTAAATATGGAAAGTGATTGCAGCCTTAAAGGTGCCCTAACTAACATGCCAATGTATTTTTAAAAAGATTTTTAAAGGATTTTTTTTCTTTCTTTCTTGAATGACATATGGATTGGAAAACTATCCTGCCAGACAAATGGTAGAAGGCAGTGATTTATAAAGAGTCCTATGTGGGATTGTTTAAACCAGAGGGCTGTTACTAGATTATGAAGAAAAAGAAAACCAGGAAATCATGACTTAGAGGTACAGGGAGGAGAGTATAAAGAGGTAGCAGGTATGGCAACTTTTCATTAGTGTTCCAGGATGAGAAACAGAGTAGACCAAACTAGTGGTATGCTGGCACAGCCAGCATTGTACATATGAAAAAATGCTAATGGCATGAATATTAGTGCAGAATACAATGTCTATTGCTTGGTCTTTTCCCTTTTCTTCTCCTCTTTGAAGTATATTCTGTTCCTCCAAGAAAAGAATCAAGTATTCCATGAATTTACAAATTTGAAGGCAATTTTCTTCCCACCCACCCCCAAAAAACTGTTAACATTGTAACATCTAGAAAAATGGAAAGCATTAATAAGAAATTTCAATTAAAATGAATCTTTTGGCTTAAAAGGCACATTTAACATACATGGATACGGATTTTGGTTCCTTCCCACATTGTTAATCATGATGGGAATGATCTAATATTCTGCACCTATTAATACAAATAATGACATATATGCTAGTATATGCTTTGCTTTCCTGGTACTTGTATCTTCTAATTGTGCTGGATTAGATGAATCCCCAATCATGGGGATTCATCTATGTATGAGTTTTTAACTGTTTTTAACTGTTTTTATTATGTTTTCTTTTAATGGTTTTTTATATTGTTGTGAGCCGCCCAGAGTCCCTTGGGAGTTGGGCGGCATACAAATTTAATAAATAATAATAATAA
>QLTV01003461.1:2248084-2278547 GCA_003457575.1 Thermophis baileyi | reverse complement strand
CTCCCCCTCCCTCCCTTCCTAACCAAAAGATCCTATCTCACCCTATCTAGACTTCTTTCAGGCCAGCCTCCTCAGTCTCACACCTGCATGCCCTGATACTACCTTCAAGTTTAATTGCTGTCTCTATAGTTTTTGACTGTAGGGGATGCAATATCCACTGTAGACTTTTAGCCACTCTATTAAGGCAGAATATTGCCCAGGGTATGCCATTGTGGAGGTAGTCTATACTTCATACCCCATCATAACATAGGCAACTTTTAATAATTACAACCAAACAGATTACATAGATGCAACAAAACCACTTCTAGCAGGGGTGAAATGCTCCCGGTTCGGGCGTGCCGGCTGGTCGTCGGAGAGCCAGTAGCGACGGCAGCACTAGGCTTTGCCCACCCGCCCGGACACCGCCATTTGGCGTTCTGCGCATGCGCAGAGGGTAAAAGAACCCAAATGGCGGCATCTGGGCAGGTGGACGAAGCCTAGCGCTGCTGTCGCTACTGGCTCTCCGACGACCAGCAGGCACGCCCGAACCGGGAGCATTTCACCCCTGGGCTACCCTCTATCAGAGGCATCCTGGGTAAAGAGCAGAAACATCCAAGCCGACCGTCTCCTAACTAGATTCCATGAAAAGAACCCAACCAAAGCTTGGAAATGCTCCCAGTTCGGCCGTGCCTGCGGGTCGCCGCGACGGCAGCACTAGGCTTTGCCCACCCGCCCGGACACCGCCATTTGGCGTTCTGCGCATGCGCAGAGGGTAAAAGAACCCAAATGGCGGCATCTGGGCAGGTGGACGAAGCCTAGCGCTGCTGTCGCTACTGGCTCTCCGACGACCAGCAGGCACGCCCGAACCGGGAGCATTTCACCCCTGACTTCTAGGAATGTAGTTGCCCCGAAAAATATGGAGCCACCTGAATAGAATCAGGACAGGCCGTGTGGGGAATGGCCAAGAGCCTGCAATATCACTGTGATGCATTGGAACAAACTATAACAAACTATAAGACATATAATAAGTTCAAGAATATCTCCTCAGGAAATTTCAAAGCACCTGTCCACATCCTCACCAGAAGCAATTAGATGGTTAGCTTCCTTAGATATCAAATGATAACATCTATTCCATTGCAATTCTATGGCTCCATATTATGGTGATTTTATTATAGCTTTATATTAATCTAATATTTTGCTCCTATATAGCATTGTCCACATATCATTGGAGAGAGAGCAAGAGAGAGAAAGATTTCTAATGCTTTATTTAAACTAAATTTGTATATCAGTGAGTGCATGACCTCTGTAGATGCATAAATACAAATTTCCAGTCTTGTATTTAAATGGAAAATATCTGGACAACCATCTCAACAAAAAGATGCAGAGAGACTGTCTCTCTCGGTTCCTCTCTAGTGATTTTCTGGGCTTTGTAGGCTAGTAGAGTGGGCAAAAAGATCCCTCAAAAACTGAAACTTTTGAGGAGACACGACAATGTAAAACATCTGGATTGTCTGGCATAATTCCAAATGTCTAAATATCTATGGAGATTCTCAGTCATCCAGATCATGGTTGTCCCAAAGGTGCTTTTTGAAGAGGCAACTGGACTTTATGTTTTTTCTTTGAAGCTGAAGAAGCTTCTTGGATGAGAAGCGGAACATCTTCAAAGAAAAACAGAAAGTCCAGTTGCCTTTTGAAAAAAGCACCTTTAGGACTTCCAAATGTCTACTCACCCTATGTAATTGAATGCTATATTATATAGGTTTTTGGACTGGTCTGGAAGGATTCTTCCACTCTGACTCAGTCTGCCAAAAGCACAATGTCTACTTTGACCTTAAGTTTTAAAGGAGTTTTTTTTTATTTTCAACCAAAGTTTTTGTTACATTTTGACATTTTGAAATTTAATCAAGACCAGAATCTGTTGTTTTAAGAACTGGGTTTAATTACTTCAGTTTGAATATTGAATTTTGCAAAACAGTTGGTCTAATTATTAGTAAGCCATTAACTATGCAGATAAGGGGAAACAATGCTGTTCTAAAGAAGAGTACTGAATATACTTGTGTACATTCATGTGTCTTTTTAAGTGAGCATGTCTTTTTACTGAAAAAAAATGGACTTGAGAAAAATTCTTATGTGATAGGTGAAGGGAGGTTACTGGTTACTTGGCAAAGATCTGTCATATGTGTTATATTTTAATTTTCAGGAAAATGAAGAAATAGAAGTTGAATTTACTTTGGAGAATATGTGAGTAACCCAAATAACATTGAAATAAATTATTGGAAAGTCCATAACAATACAAATGCAATATTGTATAAATAGCAGAGCAACTCATTTTTTTTCACTTGCTGTCCATAAAAAAAATCAAAATCATGTTATTCAAATAATAACTCTTCTTTGGCCCAGTAAGTGAAGAAATGAAAACAATTGTCACTGAGTGAAGTGATTGTTTCTTGCATAACTACTGCATGAGTCTCAATTCAAATCCAATTTTTAGAAGTTAACTTTCTCTATTATGGTTCCTGCAAATTGGGGATGAAATCAGAAAACAACCTTGTTAAAGTTTGCTTGCTTGCTTGCTTTCAGCTCTCGTACAGACCAGCGGTGAAATTCAAAATTTTTCCCTACCGGTTCTGTGGGCGTGGCTTGGTGGGCATGGCAGGGGAAAGATACTGTAGAATCTCCATTCCCACCCCACTCCAGGGGAAGGATATTGCAAAATCTCCATTCCCACCCCACTCTGGGGCCAGCCAGAGGTGGTATTTGCTGGTTCTCCAAACTACTCAAAATTTCCGCTACCAGTTCTCCAGAACCTGTCAGAACCTGCTGAATTTCACCCCTGGTACAGACCTTAAAGAGCAGCAACCATGCAGCAGCATGAGCTCTAGTTGGATCACAAGTTGTCCATCTCCTACAATATTTAATGTCTCATCTCACTAATGCCTCTGGAAGATTCATATACTCAAGAGTATTCTAAAATTTAGTAAGGGAGGAGCAATCCTTGTATCTTGGGTCAATAAAAGGGCCATCACCAAGAAGCCTTGAGTACAAGATCCCTGAAGATATTTTCTTGACAGAACAATACTTAGCAAGCCTTCTTGCCCTGAATTCACTGGATAGGTATATTCCACACAGAGCAAGTGGTGTCAGAGTTATCCAAGACCTAACCTATGCAGAATTTTAAAGGAGACAACCAGTACATTGAATAGCATCTGGAAGCTAACTGGCAGCCATTGAAGTTCTTGCTAAAAATATGCATATGGACAAACCTCAGCATACCCATAACTACCCAGGCTGCCACACCCTAGACCAACTGCAGCTTCAGAATAGCTTTCAATGACAGCCTCGGATATGGAGGATTACAATAATTCAGATGGAAAATGATAAAAGCAAGAACAGTCAGCAATTTTTTTCTGTGGCAGCTGGTGCACCAGATTATAATTATCTTGACCACACCTCCACTTGTTGTTCTTGTCAAAGAGGATTCTCAAACCATGAACAATGTCCATCCAATTTATTTAAAATTAAAGATGGAGTCAAGAGTCAGTTGGCTTCAAAACCCACATTCATTCATCTTTCTGAGAGTAAGCTTTGATGATTTCCCCTATCCAGACTCTAACAGCCTTCAAACACCAAGGCAGGTATTTCCAGGACTGGCTTTGAATTATGCTTGTTTTTCCCCTTGAATTGAATCTGCTAGAATATCTTAATTAGTAGGAGTCAGAATTTCCTCCATCACAGATGAACTAATTTAACTGGTGCCTGGCTTATAGCTGCTTGGCATACTGGAATGTGTATTACTGTAAATCGTGAAGCCATTGACATTAAGAAATACAATTTTCCTTGAAATATATAGGCTAGTGTAGCTGCAACCGCTAAGCTACAACTCATGTTGAATCATTGTGTCTTCTTAAATTGTAATGTTATATCCATATTTCTATTTTCTAGAGAGGGTCCACTTGAAACAATAGCTACAAATGGAGCAGTGGTGGTAATTTTTATTTATATATTTGTTTCTTTAATCCTTTATTTTCCAATTAGAAAAATATGAACCTCCTCCACCTAGAGCAGGATTGTGCAATCTTTGGTTGGTCAAGAGTCCCCTTTGTTATTGAAAAACATGCCTTGTCCACTTTCCTAAAAGTAGGCAGAATCTAGAAAGGAAGTGAGTAACGTCAAGATAAAATGAAACTTGATTAAATTTAATTACAAGAAAAGAAATTACAGCAATTGACATGATTATGGAATTTCTAATCAGACATTTGTTGATCCATATACTTTGTAATTTACCTTTTCTGATGCATTAAAATTGTAAATTGTGGAGGGCACTTCAGTGGCAATAGTTAAATTCAGAATGCCTACATGAGAATTTGAATTGGTTTGCCACATGAATTGTTTCAATCCTTTCTTAAAATGCCCACATCTCTTTATACATTAATAAACAAATGGTTGAAATTGCCTGTTCACATGGATACAGACTAAAACAGAAGAGGCTTATTCTGTTAAATATTGGGACTATGGAGATATCTGAAGCAGTGCTTAGTTTTAATGAAGGATGGAGCAAAGCACTTCCTCAAAGCTGCTTCCTTACACTAACTGTATTGCTTCATCTTCTGGACCCTTTGCTTCCTCTTCTACAGCCATGGGATGTTGGTTAGCTTTCACTTCTACATAGATAATTGTCATTTTATCAAGACTAGGACTGTAGTTGTATTTGCTGAATAAACATTAAGTGGAAGTAGAACCATAGCTTTCTGATAGCCACATATGGTTTAACCCAGCCTCTGCTGGCATAAGTCACTCCAGAGTTTTGCCCATCATTATTAATGGTTGTCCAAGCATGAACATCCTGTGTGTTTTTTGGACTAGCCTTTCAAAATCTGCCCTTTAAAAAATATTCAACTGGACCTCCTATGGCAAACCAATTTATTCTTAGGGATGCTAATTTCAGAATTTGTCCATGGGTGTTTATATGTGTTATCTGTGTTATTTAGTATAATCTACTAACAAATTACTGATTCAATTAATCAGACTGCTCATCTATGTAAATATGGGAATAGGAAACTACAGTTCTGCCTATGAGAGCAGATAATATTACAAAAGGAGATTTTGAGGATGAGCCAAGAGCTGAGGTGGCGCAGTGGTTAGAGTGCAGCACTGCAGGCTACTTCAGCTGACTGCTAGCTGCAGTTCAGCGGTTCAAATCTCACCGGCTCAAGGTTGACTCAGCCTTCCATCCTTCTGAGGTGGGTAAAATGAGGACCCAGATTGTTGGGGGCAATATGCTAACTCTGTAAACCGCTTAGAGAGGGCTGTAAAGCACTATGAAGCGGTATATAAGTCTAACTGCTATTGCTATGTTGGCCACAATAGGTAAAAGCATGCCTTACAAAGCAGGCCCTCTACCAGCAATATCTAATTTTAAATTGTTTCCTCTTCAGTTTATATATGTCATAATTGCTTGCTAATTAATTTATAAACTTGATATACTGTCCAAAATTATATAGTATCATTCAGTTGGTTAAAGCATTATATCAGAACAAAATTTACAGCATTTGGTCTAGAAAATAAAGTTCACTGCTTGTACAGCTTTCTCAGAGATGGAAAATGTGAGGAAATCCCTTTCGTTGCAGTGTCGTGAATTCTGCTGCTTGGAGTTTCAGGTAGACAGGAAGAAGCGGAAGAAAAAGAAAAAGCATTCTAAACGTGAGGCTATATTGCATTATAACCTTCATAAACAAATGATTAAAGGGTCAGGTATCGCGTTCTAAAGGCTTTATGTATAATTGCTGGAATTTCTATTTAGGCACTTGTTGACCCCAATTACACCACTGCTGTATTCAGAGCACTGAGCTCTAAATATCTGAAATGCCCAGATTGAAAAGGTGGGCCAGGTCAGGTCAAGTTCAGTGTCATGAGAATTTATACCCAAACAAGGAAATTATTTTCCTTTCAAATTCATTTTTAGAAACATTGATAATTTTATGTTTATTGTAGTATCTCAAAAGTGGATATGTCTAATTTAATGAAAAGGTGATATGATAGCAGTGTTCCACTATCTAAAGGGCTGCCACAAAGAAGAGGCAATCAACCTATTCTCCAAAGCACCTGAAGGCAGGACAAGAAGCAATGGGTGGAAACTAATCAAGGAGAGAAACAACCTAGAATTAAGGAGAAATTTCCTGACAGTTAGAACAATTAATCAGTAGAACAAGTTGCCTCCAGAAGTTGTGGGTGCTCCAACACTGGAGGTTTTTAAAAGGAGATTGGACAACCATTTGTCTGAAATGGTATAGGGTTTCCTGCTTGAGCTGGGGGTTGGACTAGAAGACCTCCAAGGTCCCTTCCAACTCTGTTATTCTGTTAAAATGGAGCTGAATCAAAATAATAAAATAGCCAGGAATAAAAATTTGCATGACTAGAATGTATATTGCTCAAGATCAGCATAAAGCCAATCATATTTTGGAAAGAAGCATGAGGCCATGAGGGAATTTCAAGGCATTTTATTTTATTTATTTATTTATTTATTTTGTCAAGCATATATAAGATTACAGAAAAAGTATAAACATGATTGTGAATACATAAAATGTATAAACATGGTTATGAATACATGAAATGGGGGGACCTAATGAGGGGACATTAGGACAGAGACATTAGGCACGTTGGTGTGCTTATGCACGCCTTCTATTCTAGGTTTATTTAGTTGAGAAATAAGGTTGATTTCTATGGACCTCTCTCTGGGAGTAAGCCAGAGGTGGGTTCCTCCCGGTTCACCAGCGACCCGCTGGTGATGTCACGATGATGTCACGGATCCGGTTCGGTCGGTGCCGGTCTGTGGACACCGCCATCTTTTTATTTATTTATTTATTTATTTATTTCTTCTGCGCATGTGCAGAAACCGAGTTTCCGGCACTGCGCATGCATTGCCATCTTGTTTTCGGCTTTTTGGGGGGGTAATTTTTTTTATTTTTTTGCACTAAGCACGCGCGTGCCCATGAGGCGCACCCACACGGCACGGCAGCGAGGTAAGTTAGAACCCACCCCTGGAGTAAGTCACACTGATCCCAAGCTGCTGCACATAAATATTTATATCACTGTATTGTCCTTTATTTATACATATCCAGACCATGTTTTCCAGCAATGTTCAAAGCAATTAATAGTGTGGGGTTTTTTTTTAAAAAAAAGGAAGATTGTAATGCATTTTAATTCATGTCTATAGGTGGCATTGATATTAATTTGTATACTACTTTTTTTTTTACTTTGCACTCTCTTTTTAGAACAAGATGTTAAATGTACATTGAAAGGATCCTTTGAAGAAACTCAAAACATTTCATTAACCTCTGCCAACAAGCTGCAATACACCGAACCTTCCTTTTTCCACTATGCCAAGTACAATCCAGCAGAACTGGACATTCTTCTTCCAGGAAAGAGATCGTTTCTCTCTTTTGTATGTCATAGCTGAGCATGGTAGTAATCTGGATAATTTTGTGTAGTCATTTTGTTGGGAGGGGTATTTAAAAAGTAAACAACTTTTGTTTTTGTTCTTAAAAAGCATCTTTATTTCCAGTGCTCTTGTATGTCATGTGGAATTGATGCTGCCAAAACCAGAAAGTTGACCTTGCCTGTACATTCATTTCCCTTAAATCAGGAAATAATCAAAGAGGTGAGTACATGCCTAATTTTCAGATTATTTTCTTTTTTTTTAAGGGTCCTTCAATAAATTTCGCAGGGAGCAAATAAAATAGCATGCAACTGAATCACTTCCTGGCATATTAAAGTTAGCAAACCTCAAGTTACTTTGAATTAACCTCCAGTAATTTCCATGCCCTTCCTAGTTTGGTACCATTATACCCAGCTCATGTTTACCCCTGCAGTTATTTTCTCTTGAATCAAAATAGCATGACACAGCTCTTACTGGATGATATCACAATGAACATAAATCAGGTTTCATCAGAGATTCAAGATACTCTTCCATGGGAAAAAAATAAGTCAAACATTCCTACCCTAACATCCCCCCTCCCCAATAAAAACCAGTAAGGAATACACTAACAATGCAGAAATAAGGTACTAACCTGGTTGATGTAGCACAGTAAGGAGTAAAATGGAATTAATATAGGGTTCATCAACTTTGAGGGGGACATATTTGGAATTTTGAGAGCAGGTTATGGCACTTTCACATAACGCTAGAGCATGGGTGAAATGCTCCCGGTTCGCTCGTACCTGTCGGTCGCCGTAGAGCCGGTCGCCAAGGTAGCGCACGGCGCCGCCTACCCACCCGGATGCCGCCATTTGGGTTATTTTACCCTCTGCGCATGCGCAAAGCGTTCTGTGCATTCGCAGAGGGTAAAAGAACCCAAATGGCAGCATCCGGGTGGGTGGGCGGCGCCTCGCGCTACCTTGGTGACCGGCTCTAAAGCGACCGACAGGTACGAGCGAACCGGGAGCATTTCACCCCTGCGCTAGAGTCAGGGGTGGGTTCTACTTACCTTCCCTACCGGTTCTGATCACGATGGAAGTGCGTGTTTTGCGCGCATGCGTGCGCCCTGTCGCATTGCGCAAAACACCCAGAAATGACCCTCTGCGCATGCGCAGAAGTCTTTGCACATGCACAGAGGGTTATTTTTCAAGCCGCGGCAACCAGAGAACCGGTTCAGGGGCGTGGACCGCCAGTCTTTGCTGCCGGTTCGGTGAGCGGCCGTAAATTTCCACTACCAGTTCTAATGAACCGGTCCAAACTGGCAGCAACCCACCTCTGGCTAGAGTGGATGTGGCCAATCACAAAATATGCATATGTTAATAAAACAGACAGATGTGAGTGGCAGACACTCATTGTTTCATTTTTAAAGTAGTCCTCTAGAGACTAGTTGCGGTATCTGTTTCCTTACCTGACCTATGTCAAAGGGCTGACACAATTCTTAAATGTTTCACTACTCTCTATTAAGAGAGGCATCCAACCTTGCTTTTGATTGTGAAGATGGTATCAGGTCCATAACCCAGCAAAAAACACCTTGCTGAAGTATTGTTACATCATCAACAGCAAGTGGATATATAAATAACAAACTTGCCCAATGCCATGATATAACTAACATACAGTATTTGGGACAAAGCTTGCCTAGGCCAGAAATGATTCAACAACCTATGGCCCAACTAATATTTCTTTGCTGTCATGGAGTTTGACAGAGAAATTTGAAGGAGCCCGGGTTATTTTTTATGTTGAATTAACCAGTAGAATTTCCTACAGATCGTTCCAGAGTGACTTTTGTTCTGAAACTGCTAAGAGAAAGAGTAACCAAGTGACCCATACCTCTCACTGAGGGCAATCACTATTAATTACTAGCAAAAATTTAGAGCTGACAATTTGACAATTTAGCTAGGAGAAAGCCCCAAATCAAGAGACTCACAAGATGAAATGGAGCAACTACAGAACATGTAAGTACATATTGGATTTTCAATACTATGCCAGAGATGTGGGGTGAAACAATCTGGCTCTGATTGAGGAGGACTTTTGAGTACTTCCTGATGATCTAACAGTTGAATTGATGAGGCAAGGCCTACCAGAAAAAACTGTTCCAATGTTGTGTTAATTGATTGAAGTTGAAGGAAGTATTGATCTCATAGGTGAGACTTTGGTGCAACAGTTTAAATGGGCCCATGCAGCCATTAGAGAAACCTATGCTTGTGGAAGCAGTTGACAAGGAAGTGTTTCAAAGTGGTGAAGTTGTATACTACAACATTGCAATTGACAATAAATGATCATGCAGGATTATTACCACTTTGTGTCAGAGCTTTCTTATGTGTCCACATTGTGCTGGGCATTAAATGGCTGCAAACTCATGGTTCAGATGCCCCTTAGGAACAGGGGATGATTTCTCTCCCCTCTCCTAATGGAAAGATATCCCTGCAGAGATTCATATGGCTTCCACTCTTAAAACATTCCAAAAATTATTTAAAATCTGGTTATTCCCGCAGGCCTGTGAATAAGGTGTTTGTGGAGCCCTTCGTACTCAGTGTTGTTCTTTTTATTGCCTGTGTTCTCTATTATATGTATTGTCACTTTAATTTGAATGCCTCCTCTCATGGAGTCAGGCAGCTTGCAAATTAGAATAAATCAATCTCAAAAGAGTCAATAGCACCATCTATAAACCTTCCATTCTTATCCAGCTATCTCTCCAACACAGTGCTTTGAATTCCTTTTCAATGTTAAGTAAACATTCAGGAAGAAGAGTTTGAGATAGAAATGCAAGTTAACCTCCCTTGATTATGTTTGGAATCAGAGACGGCAGAGGGAAGCTATCAAACTACAATGATCAAGTAGATTCACAATAGTATTTGTGTGCCTTTTAAAGATTCCATCAAAGATATTTTTAATTCTGCTCCCTCTGCCAGAGGCTCCTCATTTAGCCTTTTTCACTCACTTCCGAAACAATTATTTTATTTCCATCAAACTCACTCTGCATTTTCTTTCCTTCTTTTTATCTTAAGTGTTCCTTGATCTCTTCAACTATATTCCTTGCAACTAACTTGTTCTCTCTTTACACACATTATACAAAACCTTATCTTCATCCCAAATAATCATCCTCTTACATGCATTTTACTTATCCCCAGTCTCTTTTACTTCATCATTTCACCAAGCATTTTTCCTACTTCTTAAAATGTGCTGATGCATTTCATTCAACACATTTGAAAAACCAACATTTTAAGGATTACAATTAACTATAGCAATAGCAATAGCACTTAGACTTATATACCGCTTCATAGTGCTTTACAGCCCTCTCTAAGCGGTTTACAGAGTTAGCATATTGCCCCCAACAATCTGGGTCCTCATTTTACCCACCTCAGAAGGATGGAAGGCTGAGTCAACCTTGAGCCTGGTGAGATTTGAACCGCTGAACTGCAGCTAGCAGTCAGCTGAAGTAGCCTGCAGTGCTGCACTCTAACCACTGCGCCACCTCGGCTCCTTAACTATATTTCCTTAACGTTTTCATATCTCATGCCTTTAATTCCTTTGGCTTTGTATTTCCTACTCCTTACTTGTTGCTTTCTCTGAAAGGGAATAACATACCCCCAAAACAAAATTTGTGCCACAAATATGGGGTATGTATAAATCTCCTGCTTGAGCAGGGGATCAGTCTAGAAGACCTCCAAGCTCCCTTCCAACTGATACTGATACTGATACTGATATCGATGTTGATGCTGATTGCTAGTGCAGTCTTCAGTGCTTTAATTTTTCACATTTAAGAAAAGCCATTGTGAGGGTGCAGTTTTGTATTCCAGTTGAAAGTTCAATTCAATGAAAATAACACTGTCATTACATGAGTCACTTTTTTAATGACATGTGGTTCTTAAAACTGAGTACATTAATTGTTTGTAATAGCTTTTCAGTAAAAGTAGACTGTGCACCTGAGATCCTTTCCTGTGTGGGCAACATTTAGGGATGTTTCCCAGGGGTTGAAATATCACACCCATCCTCTGAGTATATTCTTTTCCCTATTGGGGAAAAAGTATATGATAATATCACAAAACAGCTGTGGCATGTCAATCCTAAGGGCAAAGTAGCACTGTTTATATATCATACACTACAGGGATAAGCTTAACTTAATATTAAGCCACAAATTTAGTTGGTTAGGTTTTGGCTTTGCCAGCCATTAAGACCTCAGGTTACCTATGAATCAGGCTACTACCATATGATTTATTCAGCCATGGATGGGGAAAAAAAAGTGGCTTTGCCAGAATTTTATGTGAACTCAGCAACAGTGAGTTAGTGGGGAGTTCGGAAGCTTCTTTAGAAAAATGTCCATCTAAAACAAGGAGAAAGAACTGTCCTCATTTATCCTCACTGACAATCCTCCATGGCATTTCACATAAATCTGTGAAATTTTTAAGATCCTAGATGCAACTAATATCTCCATGATGTTGTGAATTCAATTATTAGGAAGTGCTGACAGATACCCAAACACCTGCATAATTTTAATACCCTGTCTTTTAATTTTAACATCGGTACCAGCACATACAAGCCTCATCTACAACACATATTCTTTTTTTCTCATCTTTGTAAGAAATGTAGGGAGATTTCAGTAAAGATAGTATTAATAGTAATTAGTACTGTGCATTCTTGATTTTCAGGATAAAGAATTTAATTTACACTTCACAGCACAGAACTGGTAAGATGCTTTTCCTGCCTTCTATAAATTTATCTACTGATTCTCTGGATATTTTTAAAATAAACTCTCCTGGGAGTCAGCCTGGTGACTATATGAACATACTGTATTCATGTTGTTTTCTTGTCATCAATACAGAATTAATTTACCATCTGTTTCTGTCTTACTGTATTTATTTGACTTTCCAGTGCTGATATTTTCTGGGTGGTTTCCTCTCCAAGTAATAATCAGGCCTAGCCTTGCTTAGTTTTTTGAGATCTGCCCGAAATGGCTAGGTGTTCTCATCTGCTGGACAGTTTAAAAAACGTATTTCCAAAAATATGTTTGCTATTGACAGTGTGATCCCAAATTAACACCTTTTCACTGCAGTTTGCTAATAAAAAGGGTTTGGTTTTATTGAATTTGTTCCTAAGGTTGAGAATTATAAGTCTCTGTCAAGATTGCGCTCTACTTCCTGGGTGTAGGTGGAAGGAAGTCTTCTTGCTAACTTTCTAAACTTAGGATGGAACGGCTTTGGAGTTTTCATCCTCTGAGGATGTGGGTATGATCTAGCAAGATAAATATCTTGGTTTCAATTGTTGTGACCAAAATCCAATATCATGCAATTACATCAGGCGAGGGAGTGTACATTTTTGAGGAGGAATGCTATTGCATTAAGAGTAGATCTGCCTACTTCCATATGAAATCCCAGCATGATTCATTGACACAATCCTGCAAGAGTTTGCACAAGAAGAGATCTGGGCAGGGCTGTAGCTTTTTGCAGAGCAGTGTTGAATATGTTCCTGTGTAACTGGGATCTATTTATGGAGTAAACATCCTTCTAACCTAAGTTATGATCCAGGATAAATATTTGTGGGGTCCTTGATGCTCTCTGAGCTTGCTTGTTTTCTTGCAGACGTTTCATTATCCAAATGCACTAATGATGTTACCTAGTTTGGGTAATGAAACATCTGCAAGAAAACAAGCAAGGTCAGAGAGCACCAAGGACCGCTCATTTCAACCCTGAGCTACAAATATTCTCCTCTATTGATAAATATTTGTGTTACAGCACATCAGACCTAGATGTACGCTTAGGGTTTGATCTTTGTCCAGAAGAAGAGGCTTTCCTGAAAAAACGGAAGAAAGTGACTGCTGCTGCTTTCAAAAAGATTCTCCAGCTTGAGGATGACCTGCAGGAAGATGAGGTTAAGAATTCAATTTTTATATCGATGGAAATTCTTCTGTGAGCAGTTTACTCATTGGGAAACAAACAGGTTATAGTGTTTAATGCTTGTAACTTTCAAGCTTCTTTTCTTTAAATGCACTGAAGCTGTCACATGCAGTTTCATGTCCTTGCTTAACTCATTCTGAGTTATTTTTTTCCTCATGTCTGGGCTATTTATAACAGACCCCCCCCTTTATTATTGCCAATGCAGAGAGGTGATGTCAGACTCAGGCCTGATTCAGACTCAGGCCTGATTTGTAGCTCCATGTTCAAACCAGAAGGTCAGAAAGTAGGATTTGATGGGTTGAAGGTCCAGAGAATACTTCTGTGTTAATATTCTTACTCTGATTCTACACAACTTCATAATCAGGCTAACTTTATTAGTCTTGTAACAGTAAGAGACACACAACCCCATTACTTTTCCTCAGGTTCCTGGCTGAACTGCATCATTCCATAGTATGAGACATTCTAAAACAAGAACGTACAGCCTCCATTAGCTCAAGGGCAGCATTAAGCTTTGCCCAGCATGTCAATCTAAAAGTGAACAGTGGCAGGATCCAATTAGGGACAAAGGTAGGAATGCAAGAGTTACAGAAATCATTTTATTCTCCAACCCTCTACATCCCTCCTCATATATTTTTTTAAATGAAATGTTTGAGCCCAAACCATTTGGGGAAACTGAGGTCACAGCAGGAATCCTGGCAAAATGTATGATGCCCATAAGCATCATACATTTGGCATTCCTGCTCTACATCTTGACTTCATAGGCTTATTAGCATAGCATAAGATGCTCTATCAGCTTCTTCCATTACAGGTAGTCCTCGACTTACAACAGCACTGAAAAAAATGACAGTTTTTCACACTTACGACCGTTGCAGCATCCCTGTGGTCACATGAATAAAATTCAGATGCTTGGCAACTGACTTATATTTATGACAGTTGCATTGTCCCGGAGTCACATGATCCCCTTTTGCAGCCTTCTGACAAGCAAAGCCAATGGGGAAGCCAGATTCACATAACAAGCATGTTACTAACTTAACAACTGCAATGATTCACTTAACAACTGTGGCAAGATAGGTCTTAAAATGGGGCAAAATTCACTTAACAAATGTTTCATTTAGCAACATAAATTTTGGCCTCAATTGTGGTCGTAACTCAAGGACTACCAGTAATTGATTTATTTTCATCTCTGAATCCCTAGACGGCCTTCTTTTGAATAAGGGTTCTGCCAGGTTCTCTAAGTATGTCAGGTCCCTGAGCATGTTTCATAGGAATATCTATTTAAAACATTGTGATTGAAAAGTTTAGGTATCTCACAGTCAGAGGTGGGTTCCTCCCGGTTCGGACCGGTTCTCCCGAACCGGTAGTGACCCGCTGGTGATGTCACGATGACATCACCGATCTGGTTCGGTTGGTGCCGGTCTGTGGGTGCTGCCATCATTTTTTTGGAATTTTTTTTTTGAATTTTTATTTTATTTTATTTTTTTATTTTATTTTCTTCTTCTGCGCATGCGCAGAAGCCGAGTTTCTGGCACTGTGCATGCATCTCCATCTTGTTTTCGGCGTGTTTTTATTTTATTTTTTACTGTGCATGCGCGCGTGCACATGAAGTGCGCGCGCGCCCACGAGGCGCGGCCGAGCGGCGTGGGAGGAAGCGAACCGGCAGCGAGGTAAGTTAGAACCCACCCCTGCTCACAGTGATTATATATTAACTATTTTGATGAACAATTGTGTTTTTCCTGTGTTCAGGTGCCAGTGGTGGCAATCATGACAACAGGTGGTGGGATCAGAGCCCTTACAGCGATGTATGCTCACCTACTGACATTGCAGGAATTTGGTGCTTTGGACTGTGTGTCCTACCTCACCGGATTGTCTGGCACAACATGGTAAGCCTCATGTAATCCAGTGAGCTGTTCCTGAAACAATAAAAGGAAGTTTTATTAACCTCCTTCACTGGAGGTTTTTAAAGAAGAGATTGATTAGATTAACAGAGTTGGAAGGGACCTTGTAGGTCATCTAGTCCAACCCCCCACCCAAGCAGGAGACCCTATACCATTTCTGACAAATGGCAGTCCAATCTCTTCCTAATGAAGCTCCCACAATTTCCGAAGGCAAGCTGTTCCATTGGTTGATTATTCTCACTGTCAGAAAATTTCTCCTTATTTCTAGGTTGAATCTCTCCTTGGTCAGTTTCCATTCATTATTCCTTGTCTGTCCTTCGGGTGCTTTGGAGAATAGCTTCTCCCCCTCCTCTCTGTGGCAGCCCCTCAAATATTCGAACACTGCTATCATGTCTCCCCTGGTCCTTCTCTTCTCTAGACTAGCCATGCCCAGTTCCTATGTTTTAGCCTGCAGTCCCCTAATCAACTTTGTTGCTCTTTTCTGCACTCTTTCTATAGTCTCAACATCTTTTTTATAGTGTGGTGACCAAAACTGGATGCAGTATTCTAGGTGTGATCTTACTAAGGCTTTATAGAGTGATATTAATACCTCACTTGATCTTGATTGTATCCCTCTGTTAATGCAGCTTAGGATTGCATTGGCTTTTTTGGATGCCGCCACACACTGCTGGCTCATATTTAGCTGGTTGTCCACTAAGACTCCAAGATCCCTCTCACAGTTACTGCTATTAAGCCTGGTTTTACCCAATCTACCGTGTTTCCCTGAAAATAAGACCCTGTCTTATATTTTTTTGAACCCTGAAATAAGTGCTTGGCCTTATTTTCGGGGGGTCTTATTATTTTGGAGGTGCAGGAGGCAGCTAGCGTGGGACCGGATGTCCCATCACCGCCTTCCTGTTCTTCACACCAGCCGCACACCTCTGGAGGGCGACGCGCACACACCACATGCGACACCCTCCAGACTTGCTGCACTCAAGGAACGACGCAAACCCGCCACCCTTCCCCTGGCCCCCCACCCTTTTTCCTCCCAGCCATTGCTTTGGCGTGTGCCCAAAGCCCGCGCCCACCCAGCTCCCTTTTCCACAGCGCTCCCTTTGTTCCCCGCTGAACTTCCACCAACTCTCTCCGTCCACGCCTGCGTCCTTGCAGCCCTGTGCCCAGCTCTTTATCGAGGGGGGTGGCAGGTGGGGAGGGGTAGGGTGGGGTGGGGGAGGAGCAAGATGCACGTCTTACCTGACTTCCAGCTCTGTCACGTGTCTCGCCATTGTGTGCAGGGAAACAAGTTGTACGGTAAAAAAAAACTTCTCACGAGTTCAATCAAACTTCTCGAACAAGGTGAGCTGCGGAACAAAGGGGCCCTCGGCTACAAGGTTGCCTGGCACCTTGGGCAGGGCTGGGGCTAGCAAGAATGCTCTGGAAATATCTCTAGGCACCCGGAAAGATAGAACTCCCAGCCCTTGCTGGATCAGCTGGTCCACGGTCCGCGGTTAAGAGGCCCAGCAGCCATGAGGTGACCACGCTCACCACCTCCTGCACCTCAAAAAAAATAAGACCTCCCTGAAAATAAGCCCAAGTGCTTATTTTCAAGCCTAAAAGAAAATAAGACCCAGTCTTATTTTCAGGGAAACGCGGTATGTTATGTCCACAGAATTTCGCTGGTCTACTAATTTAGTCACTATGTTGAAGAATGAAATAAGATTGGTTTGGCATGATCTGTTTTTAACAAACCTGTGCTGATTGCTAGTTATTACTTTACTCGTTTCTAGATGTTGGCAGATCTGTTTTTTAATTATCTTTTCCAGTATCTTCATGGGTATTGATGTTAGGCTGATTGGTCTGTAGTTTCCTGGGTCAGTTTTTTTTCTTTTTTCTTTTTTGAAGATGGGAACCACATCAGCTCTTTTCCAGTCCTCTGGTAGTTCCCTAGTGTTCCAGGATTTTTGAAAGATGTACAGTGGTTCTGAGATGACATCTGCTAGCTCCTTTAGAAATTGGACAGCCATTTGTCCAGAATGGGTATAGGGTCTCCTGCTTGAGCAGAGGGTTGGTCTAGAAAGCCTCCAAGGTCCCTTCCAACTCTGTTATTCTATATTCTGCAAGTAGTAATGAGATGTTTTTAAGGCAGATTTGGTATAAGAGATGTTGCAGTAGCAATTATTTATTGATACAATGGATATAAAACAGTCTACAGCAGAGTTGTTAAACTGGTGGCCTGCAGGCCGGATGCGTTACGTGCAGGCTACGTCCATCCCAGCTCTGTGAAGGGAAAAAACATCACATGATGGCAATGTGACACCACGAGTTTGACACCCGTGGTCTACAGCACAGTTAAAACCAGGAGACACAAATCCACTGCATATTACTATCAAATCAGTATCATTTGCAAGGAAGGTCACAAGGAAGTAAGGTCAGGCTACATATCAGGAGAAATGCCAGGCCCACATGCGGAAACAAGTAGCCATGTGAAATGATTATTTCTCCTTCATTGGAAGCAGTGGTGGGATTCCAAATATTTTCCTACCAGTTCTATGAGAGCGCGCTTTGCACGCGCACAGCACTCAAAGACCGCCCTCGGTGTCAGCGCTGGTGAGCTGAGCTGTTGTTTAGCTCAGCTGAGGCGCGGCAATCCACTCTGCCACGTGAATCAGCTGAGCTAAAAAACAAGGGAATATAGGACAGGGAACGGCGGGGGCAGGAGGGTGGGGCCAGCCAGAGGTGGTATTTGCCGGTTCTCCGAACTACTCAAAATTTCCGCTACCGGTTTGCCCAAACCGGCCCGAACCGGCTGAATACCACCTCTGATTGGAGGACTTTAAACTGACAAATTCAAAGTAGGTTAATTGAACAAAGTGCCTGCTGTTAAAGAGGCTGTAAAACAGTAGTTCTCAAAGTGTGATCTGCAGATGTTTTCAGGGGGTGCACAAAGTCAAATAAATATTTACACATTTCTCAGCTTTAATTTCTAATACCATAAATTTCAGTAGATATCACCCATATAAACCAAAGCTCTTTTTAAGAGTGTAAAGGGTTCCTGAGACAAAATGTCTGACCAAAACTGAGCAGGAGGGTGGATCAGATGACCTCTGAGATACGTTCCAGCCCTCTGAATGTGATTCATAGGTTTATGTTTTGCTGCTTTTCAGTTCCTAAATGTGCCTGTGTTCCTTTCCAGGACAATGTCACGCTTGTATCAGGATCCCAACTGGTCCCAAAATGATTTAGAAAAGCCACTCAGGGATGTGCAAAACCACGTGACAAAAAACAAGTTTGTGGCCAGTTTTGCCCCAGAAAAGCTGAAGTACTATGCAAAGGAACTGTGGCAACGTGATCAAGAAGGTTACAGTGTATCTTTCACAGATTTATGGGGATTGATCATTGAAGCTCTGCTACACAGTGAGGTATTATACTATTTTTTTTCATATTTTTTTAAATGAATGCCTGGTTTATGTTAAATTTGATTAATCAGTGGTTTGACCAACAGATTTATTATATTTATATTGTTGATTATAGCAATAGCACTTAGACTTATATACTGCTTCATAGTGCTTTACAGCCCTCTCTGAGCGGTTTACAGAGTCATCATATTGCCCCCAACAATCTGGGTCCTCATTTTACCAACCTCAGAAGGATGGAAGGCTGAGTCAACCTTGAGCCGGTCAGGATCGAACTCCAGACTATGAGCAGAGTTAGCCTGCAATACTGCATTCTAACCACTGCGGCTCTATTATGTATTATTTACAGTATTTGTTGCATTTTTATGTAGAACCTCTTTATGTGGAATAAACATTAACAGGGCTACAAATCTGCTGTGGTTACTTTTGCCAAACAATAAGTTTCAAGCTTCTAAAAAAAAATGAATGTTCATAATATAAGCGCAGTTCCAGTTCAGAAAACTTACTATATCCTTAAATCTTATTCACTTTGAATTACGTGTCTGCATTTCAGTATATTTAATCCATTTTTTTTGCATGAACAAATTAATAGAAAATTATTTTAAATATTCTACCATACTGTGAAATTGGGCTTCTGTTCAAAGAAATAAAGTTTCAAATGCTAAGTGAGCTTTTTATGTCTTTTGCAGCTACAATAACTATGTTCTTGTTTCTTTCACAAACAAGGAAAACCCTCACAAACTTACAGATCAGCAGCAGGCTCTAACTGATGGACAGAATCCTCTACCTATATATCTTTGCCTCAATGTGAAAGAGAAACTAAGTAATCGAGGGTTCAGAGGTAATTGTAACTTGCACTTACATTTGGAGATATACATAATCAAAAGCTGCAAATGTCCAATTCTGAAATAATTAGGCCTTAGGCCAGTCACATTCTCTCAGCCCTAGGAAGGAGGCAATGGCAAACCACTTCTGAAGAAACCTTGTCAAGAAAACTGCAGGGCCTTGTCAAGACTGACTCAAAGGCACGATAGATAGATAGATAGATAGATAGATAGATAGATAGATAGATAGATAGATAGATAGATAGATAGATAGATAGATAGATAGATAGCCAGCCACACAAGAGTCAATAAATTTAAAAGCAGATTGTAAAAAGAAGTCTAGATTTGTTGGTTGGAGCAGTTTGGAGGATGCAAAAGTTCCCCTCTGCAAGAAAAAAAAAGTTCCACTTATAAAGGAAGACATCCCCCTATATAAGGTGCTTTAAAAAGTTCAGTGGGCATTGGTCAACCCACTGATGGTATTGCTTCTCTAAATCAAATATTCCAGGAATGGCTATGGCAGTGATGGCGAACCTATGGCACGTGTGCCACAGGTGGCACGCGGAGCCATATCTGAGGGCACGCGAGGCATTGCCCTATGTCAGCTCCAGCACACATGTGCATGCTGGCCAGCTGATTTTCTGCCTTCTTTTCAGCTGTTTTTGCTCTCCCCAGGCTTCAGGAAAGCCTCCTAAACCCTGGGGACAGTGAAAAACGGGCCAACAGGCCAACCGGAAGTTCGGAAATGAACTTCCAGTTGGCCCGTTTGGCTGTTTTTCGCCGTCCCCAGGTTTCAGGAGTCCAGAGGCTTCAGTGAGTGCTTGGGGGGGGCAGCAAGGGGGGGTTGTGCGCATGCGCATGGGGCAGCGCGAGGGTTGTGCGCATGCGCGGGGGGAGGGCATGGGTATGGGCACGCGCACTCATGCTAGCGCGCGCACACACCCTTTTGGCACGCAAAAGGTTCGCCATCACTGGGCTATGGCGTACTTGGATACCAAGGATCTAGAATACTTGACTCTCTTCAGTTTGTTTCAACAGGAAGTTATAGAGTGAAACCACAAAGCTCTTTTTTTTCAGGATCCCCACCTCCCAGCCCATGCAAACTTCTCCAGACCTGATCAGCATGTTCTAGCAAAGCTTAAAAATGAGGAATTGTCTACTATGTTACTCCTTACCAATATTTAGGGTTGCTTTCTCCAGTTCTCTGATGTATGGCATGTGTTAAAGATAACTTATTAAATGTATAGATTGAATACAGTGATAGCATTATGTCATGATGGGAAGATACTTAAAACTATTAAATAAATAATTAAAAAACATAATATAAAATGTTATTATGAATAACATTTTTGGGATATTATGCTTTTATGTCTCTGTTTTTAGAATGGTTGGAATTCACACCATATGAAGTTGGATTCCAAAAATATGGTGCCTACATTCGTGCTGAACATTTCGGTAGCAAATTCTTCATGGGTCGTTTGATGAAGAAAATACCAGAATCACGTATCTGCTTTTTAGAAGGTAACTGAATTGCTAATTAAAATACAGATGCCACTAGTCTCACACTGAAATTTACCACCAAATGCAGTGGTACCTCTGGTTCTAAAAGGCACGATGAGTACCAAAAATGATGAATACCAAACAATTTTTTCCCATAAGAAATAAGGTACGGTAAATAAATTGAATGTGTTCCCAAACCAAAGACAATGCAATTTTTAAGGCAATGTGTAAAAAGATAGGGTTGCATATCATTACTTTACATGAGAAGTAAATCTAAAAATTAATAAATACTTAGATTAAATAAAATAAAAATTTTACTTTACCTGTACCGATGAGAAAAAAAAGGGCAAAAATACACAAAATGACTACAGAAGCTAAGATAAGGTTGCAAGGAGATATGCACAGGGCAAGAGTTTCCACATGGTTAACACTTGACCCTTTGTTTTGGCTGGAAAGGTTAGCGAGTCACGAGGCAACCGACACTTTTAGCTTGCACATCGAGTACCAAACAAACGAATCACAGGATAAAATTTTCTCATCAAAATGTATTGAGTACCAAATTTGACAAGTTTCAGAGCAGTCAAGTAACAAGGTATGACTGTAACAGGTTATCTGCATGGTTTTTTTAAATTTGTAAATAATATATTTTGCACATATCTCAAATATCAACATTATATTTTCTTAATTTTGTTATACTTTAAGATACACAATGATGAAAGGCTTTAAATAGAATCCATCCATTGTTTAGCACATTTCAATTAATTAAGATATGCATCCATTTCACTATACAGTATCTTCAGTGTTTGGTTGCTTGGAATAAGCAGCATCCTATATTCTTGGTTGCAGCAAAAATACACTATAATTGAAAATAAAAGTTTTCATTTCTCATGGAAAAGCAATGAAATCACACAAAGCTAGGCGCTACTTGTAAATGATGATTACAAACCGTATTACTTGATCTGTTCTGATTTACGAGAATGGAGTTGTATGTGTATAAAAACATATATTTATTTTTGTAATTGCAGAGATGAGTAAAAATACTGCCTAACACATTCAAGGAGTCATTTATTCACTATGCAGTATTCTAGGGTGTAAAATCCTGCCTGAGGCACAGATCCGCTCACAGCTGGAGTGTGATTTGAACCACAATGTTCTGGGTTAATCCTTAAAATAACATGGCAGTTGCCATAACCGTGGCCAAATTATCAGGGGTGAAATCCAGCAGGTTCTGACAGGTTCTGGAGAAACGGTAGCAGAAATTTTGAGTAGTTCGGAGAACCAGTAGCAGAAATTTTGAATAGTTCGGAGAACCAGCAAATACCACCTCTGGCTGGCCCCAGAGTGGGGTGGGAATTTTGCAGTATCCTTCCCCTGGAGTGGGGTGGGAATGGAGATTTTGCAGTATCTTTCCCCTATCACGCCCACCAAGCCACACCCACCATGCCACGCCCACAGAACCGGTAGTAAAAAAAATTGGATTTCACCACTGCAAATTATTCACTAATATAAAATATAACAATTATATTATGAAACAATAAAGTAGAAAAGGAAAAGAATCATTTCATCACAATTGTTTTTAAGATCTCACAAAAACACTCCTGTCTTGCCTCCTGCAGGAATCTGGAGTAGTGTGTTTTCTGTGAACATTATGGATGGCTGGTTCCTGGCTACCAATTCAGAAGATTTTTGGCAGATCTGGACACGAGACAGAATAACTGAAATTGGTAAATTGCTTTTAGATCTTCTCCTGCTTTGTTTGATAATATGGACTGAGACTATATCCTTCCTGTATTTTTATCTGATAAATATTTTAAGATACTGGTACAAAATACCCAGAATTAATAATAATAATTGTAAAAAAGCCATTTTCATTCTGGTATCAGGACTGAAACTGCCTTGACTTCTGGTGGGGAAACAGAAAAGGCAAGGTTTGACCCAGTCCTGCTGGCCTTTTGATTAGCTTTCAAAACCACCAATCAGGTTATCTGTTTGAAATTGTCCTGGGAAGTCCCTGTCCTGTCATGCTGTGTTCCTTTTCTCACGTAGTAACAGTGCCTGTTCTCTACACTCCCTTTGTATAAAATACATTACAAGGGCTGTAGGAAAACAAATGTTTATTTGCAGAAGGTCCCCACTTCAATCCCTGAGGCCTTCAGTGCAATTGAAAAAATGTAAGAGAGTAGTTATCAGTAGCTGCCAAAAAAAACCATTAGGTGGGCCAGCACTCTCAGTATGTGTCACTTAGTGTCATTTAGATAAAATGGGCAATGTAGAAATTTAATAAATAATTGCAGCTGTTTTCTATGGGTTTCATGTTGGGGGTGGCTGTTAGATTAATAACAGAACCCACCTCCCCCCTGTTCATCCTACTACGTCTCTCCCCATCTTTTAGCTATTGTATTTTTATATACTTTCGTAGCATTTTATTTATATAGTTTTATTTTTTAATATTGTAAGCCACCCAGAGTTACCCTGTGGTAAGATGGGTGGCCAATAAATTGAATAAATAAATACATTTCATACCTACAGATCAGACAGGTTTTTCAGTTTCATAGAAATGGTATAATGAATCCTGTACTTGCAATACATAACTTTGGTGATGCAGGCGGTATAGGAAAAAAAAAATTTCCCCATGCACACAAATATCAAAGCTCATCAAGATCCCATTGCTGAAAGCAAAACGCTAAATTATACTTGTGCAGTATTCTGCTTTTTAAAAAAGTAAAATGGATGTGCCACAGCTCCTTTGGGGCAATGAAACCCTTGTGTAAATTATTTTTGATTATTTAAAATTTGGCCAGACATTAGAGAAAAGTGAACTAGTACAAAGTCCAGATGAAATAAGAAAAAGTCAGTCAGTCATCACTAGACTGTGATGTTTTTCTGTGTCATATATGTGTGTGTATGTGGGTATATGCATAATAGTTATCTTTTGAGTGCTGAATGCAAAAGATAACTTCATTTTAATGTAAGCTGATTAATGTACATTTAAAGTGACAATAAAGATTCTATTCTATTCTATTCTATTCTATTCTATTCTATTCTATTCTATTCTATTCTATTCTATTCTATTCTATTCTATTCTATTCTATTCTATTCTATTCTATTCACATTTCAAGTGTCCCATACTATAGTAGGTATGGTGGTGAAAAAAACCCTGCATGCATTTAATGTATATTATTTTGTCTGCAGAAGAGCTTATGTGCTGTCCAAAAGCATATAAACTACCTGTTCGAATCCAGTATCCTCCAGGAAGCCTTGCCAGCGTTTTGCAAGATATTATTATGTGGCGACCTGCTGTGTCATTGGTCCCCAATTTTCTGAGAGGTTGCCCAATGCACAACGAGTATTTAGAGAGCGGATTTGCAAACTGGAAAGGTATAGTTTTCTTTTAATTAAAGATCCTTTTGAAGAGCTTGTACTCCAATGATACTCTTAGTACATACTGGAGACTTTGCTGTTTTGTTTACAAACGCTAGATTGACAGATGAAACTGATTCTTTTATCAAATTACTGAAAGGCAGATATTTGGAAAAGAGAAACCTAGTTGTCCACTGCATAGAAGAAAACTATAGTATTGTCCCTCCTGAGCTGCAGTTACATGATTGTGTCTATTTTTTAAACTTTTCTTAGGCCTGCTTTTAACCATAAATATATTTCATTTAGATTGTGATCTTGACAGTTTTCCTAACCAGCTAACTGGAGCTGAAGAGCATCTGTATCTGGTGGATAATGCATTTGCCCTCGATACCAGCTATCCCCCACTTATGAGGCCGGAGAGAAAAGTGGACGTCTTCATACATTTAAATTATAGCTCAGGTTCACAATTGCGGGTGAGAAACATGACACTACATTCCCAGCAATTGTGCTTATAAGTCCTGCTGTTTTCTGATGCGAAGAGGAAGTTGACTGTCAGAACTCAGCTTTCTCTTCAGCAGGGATCTTATTCTTACAGAATCTTATTCTTGCAGCTGCTTCCTCTTCTGCCACATGACATTTCTCACATGAAAATGAGAAATTGGTAAAAAAAAAAAAAAACTTTCAGCACTGTTGACAGATGCACTATCAATTGGGCCAATTAACTTACTGAAACCTTTATTTGCCACTTTTAATAAATAAGAAATTTTGCCTTGCTGATCTTATGGAATCATAGTTTAAGCTATCTTAGTTTCTTGACTTCTAGTGCCCTCTTTTGTCCTCTGGTTTATACAACACACAAAAAAGATTCTGGGATAGAAGAAAGGCCCAAACGAAGTTGCTATTCAAAGGATGCTAACTGGCCCAGAAAATGACTGAATGTTAAATCAGGACATCTTTTTCCCCCAATTATTGTGTTCTCCATGTTACATGAGGAACCACCTACCTTCCATATTATCTGCCCAGCTCATTTGATTTGACAGGGATAATATGCTGTGCATTCCTTTGACTAAACAGTGCCATCTATCAGGACCCCAAGAGCACACCTCTATTGCAAGGCCTGCTCTCTGAAATGAACTTCTCCCTAAGATCTGCTTTGCTCCCAATCTACTGGTATTTTAGAGAGCTTTGAATAAAGACTGAGAAATGGGTATAGAATTCAATCACATTTCAATCTACCCAGTATGCAGATGTACACAATACACCTCAGTTCTAAGGCCACATCGCATTGTACACATTATGTTGACAGTTGGATCAGGACCTAAAATCAGTGGGATCTTGTCTTGTCTTCATTTTAATGCAAAACCCCTAATTCAGAGAGACATTATTGGAGTGCACAAAGCAAAATATTCAATCTGGTGGGTTTTTTTCACATTTGAGGGACAGGATTAAGGAGCAAAATGGGTTTTGTGGAGGTTTAGGCACCCATTTTTCTTCTTTAAAAAGAAACAATCAGCATCTTTTGTGTTCTTTCATATCTTGTTTGTTCGTTTATAAGCCTTTAGAGATTGCAGAATTGAGCTACTAAGCCAACTGTAGCTCATAAGAACCCTTGTGAGACAGCTACGTATGATAAGGTTTTAATACTTTTTATTTAAAAAATGAAGTACTTATAAAAGTTTGTTTGACTGTTCCCCCCCTCCCCCAATCTATACAGCCTCTGCAAATGGCCTCAAATTATTTCTCAGAACAAGGAATTCCTTTTCCCAGAATTATCCCACAGGAACAAGATGAAAAAGATGTAAAAGAATGCTATTTGATAGGAGATCAAGAAGGTCCAAATATTCCATTAGTTCTCCTTTATCCCCTGGTTTGTAATACCTTCCAAAATTATAAAGAACCTGGTAAGTGTGTGTGAATGTTGTTTGCTTCCCTCTACTCCCTTTAATTATGTCTGGTGCTGTGTTTTAACCAAACGTGAGATCCAGAGACTCATGGAATACAAAAGAGAAAAAGAATTTGGTCTCAGGATTAAAGGGAACAGATGATTTGCAAACTGTGAAAAGTGGTGATACAAAAATTGTGCTTTCCCTTTCTCTCCAATAAAATGTTTTGCAGCTAGGGGAGACCCTCAAAAGTTCTATTTTCTTTTTTAACTTTAAGATTTAATGTGATAGAATAAAAAACAGGGCAACTAGTTATTACCACTGTTTTAAATAATTAAATTGGATGCAATATATTTTTTCTGCTAGTTATGTCCAATTTTTGACTTAGCCTTGTCCATGTTTGTGGTGTAGGGTCTGGTAAAGAATATGTTGAAAACAGTGACAGTAACCAATAGGTCTGTTATACAGTAGTACAGGAAGTAGAGGATTCTTTAAGACAACTTCAGAAGACAAGTAAATTATATGTGTTGTTTTCCCAGTTCTCAAGGACCAATCTGAGGTGTCCTGAGCCTCTTGTTCGCCTGCAATGTAATTATTTCCTTCCATGGTTGAACTATAGAGACAGCAGTTTTAAATCCATCTCAGTGATGGTATTCTCACAAATTAGCCTTGAGCAAATTTATCTGATATGCATTTCAGTGGTCTCTCAAATGAAAAATTGCTAAAAATTTCTTTATTAGAATGAATCCATAAATCTTTCTTTTTCCCTCACTAAGAAAATCTTTTTTCCTGCTAGATTAGCTGGCCATGCTCATATATATCTGCAGTCAAAGTGCAGCAATTCGTGCATCTAATGCAGTTTAAATCAGGGAGTAACATATGCTAAAATAAATTGACTAATCGCCACGTATTTTCTGCTTCCGACCAATCTGGGTTTTTTTTTCCCTTTTATTTTGAAAAATCATAGGTGTGAAGCGTAGTCCTGAAGAGATGAATGATGGTGATATTGATGTGACCAGTACCTGTGGTCCTTATAATATTAATGCTTTGCGATATTCAGAGGAGGATTTTGAGAAACTGGTAAAACTGAGCCAGTACAACATCCAAAATAACAAAAATACTTTGATTGATGCTTTACGGTTAGCTGTGGAACGGAAAAAACAGTATAAGAAGAGCCTTCATATATTGAGATCTAAAACTTTTGGGGGAGAGGGCACCTCAGTTTTTCCTGCACCACAAAACAAAGCATTTCATTCCAGAAGGAAAGTAAGATAAAATAATCAAAAGAATATTTAAGGTCCTGGCCATGAAGGAAAAAAATGCTGCTTTTATGAAAAGAAATAAATTGTAAAACCTGAAATGCTCTTTTAATGAATTTTAGTTGTCTTTTGGCAACAGAAGCATAGTGACAGAGTAAAACATGGACACAGAACTTTCTACACTGATAAATTTGGAAAATCCTCTGAACCACAAAAAATGCCCTGTGAAAAATGTTGTTTTTGCCTTGTAATGTTGATATTTATACGTTTTATCCAAAAAGCGGTTTTCTCTCTGAAACACTTCCATTTCTAATGTGATATGTATTTTTTCTTTGTTTCTGTAACAAAGAATGGTATGAAGAATATATGAGAGTGTCTTTCCTAAAAGTTATTTTGGTCCGGTGCCATATGAATGGTGAGAAACAATTTTTAAGAATCTAAAACCAGTTTCTGATAAATAAATAATGATGTCAGTTTAAAAACATGTATATGGCAGGAGGCAACTGCAAACATGCTACTTAAATCCAGTTGGTTTTATTGGTTGGAATTATTTTCATGTTGCAATGTTATAATTTGGGCTCTGTCCTTCCCTGCCAGCATGCAAGCACCCAAAACTATCAAACATCAACCAATCATAAAGAGGGAGAGATATTTGCATATCATCAATGACTAGAGTCATACTACATGCATTAAGTCAGGATTTGTTTAATCATCGTCAGATGAATAAACTATTCATAAACCTTACTTTACAAATCACAAAAACTATGTTCACATACCTCACTAACACACATACACACACACACACACACATTTCCAGGGCCTAGGAATATATATGTTTCCTCACTAAAGAGAGATAAGTCAAATATCCACATAGAAGTCACTTTTCCCAATATTAATAAAAAAATAAAATTTAAAAAATCAAGTGTAATGTTTCCTTTGTAAAACAATCCAGCATTGACATTTATGCAGAATCCATATCCAGAATGTTAACATTTTCAGAAGGTTCTATCAAAACATACTAAAACATTCCCTCTATGCAGAATTAATGAATCTAAGGGTAAACCTTGCAGGTAGGCACAGTGTAATAGTTTTTTTAAAGAAACGTATCAAAGCGAGAAAAACAAAGTTCTACAAAAAGTGTTTGCTCTAATCTCTGTTGACAAATTTTAAAAAGCTAAACACAAGACAGATTTTCACTTCCAATGGCTTCTATTATCTATTTCCACTAGCTTGTAACATCTTTAATTATAGGAATCATCTACCTTGCAACATTTTTCTTTCTTTTTTCTGTTCTGGTTTCAGTAGTGCTGTCTTCTTTTTCTCTGTTATTTTTTACTTTTTATATTTTTTTATTTTGTCAAGCACGTATTAGATAACAGATATAGATATAAACATGGTTAATAATACATAAAATGGATACCAATAAGGGTTATTAATATCAATAAATGTGAAAGGATTAAATGATGTAGGAAAAAGGAAAAAAATATTCACGAAATTACCAAAGCAAAATGCAGATATTATATGTCTTCAAGAAGTACACATTAAAGAACAAGACCAAAAATATTTAGAATATAAAAAACTGGGAGAACTCTACACATCTTTAGCAGGGAAGAAAAAAAGAGGGGTAGTAGTATAAATCAAAAAATAATTAAGAACTAACAAAATCTACGCAGATCCCAAAGGAAGGTTACTAATGCTTGAAATCAAGACAGGCAAAATTATAATGCTTTTAGTAAATATTTATGCCCCCAATAAAAATCAAAAAGAATTTTACAAGAAAACCCATGAAAAGATTATAGAGACATGTATGTATAGTGGGGGACTATAACAGAGTAGTGGACATTTAAAAAAACTACACTAGTGATAAGAAAAAACAAAGAAAAAGAACTGCACTACCAAAAACATTTTTCGAAATGGCTTAAGAATTGAATCTGATTGATGTGTGGAGAGTATTATACCCCCCCCCAAAAAAAACAATTCACCTTTTATTCTAACCCACATAAGTCGTATTCAAGAATAGATATGGTATGGGCGAATAGAAAATTAAGTAAAGAAATGGAGAAAGTAGAGATTCCCCCGAATACCTGGGCAGACCATAACCCCTTGGTAATAACATGGAGAGGCCAAATAAGGAGAAATAAGAGATGGACACTGAATCCACAAATGTTGCAAGACAATGAATACCCACAAATGATTGTAAAAGAATTAACTCTATTCTTTGAGGAGAACAAAAAGCAATCCACTTCATTACAAAATTTATGGGACGCAATGAAAGCTTACACCAGAGGGATTACGATAGCCTTTACTGCAAGGAAGAATAAAGAAAAATGGAAACAATAAAATATACTATTGGATGAAATAAAACAACTAGAAAATAAACTCCAAACGAAACCAGGAGATGAACAAATAAATGAGACATTAATTCTAGCAAAGCACAAATTAAATATGATAGAACAAACAGAATACAGTATGCAAAAAGTGTTAGATTTACGAAACAGCTTTTTTTTTTTTAAATGAAAATAAACCTGGCAGGTGGTTGGCATACAAACTAAAAAAAGAAAAAGAGAGTAGGATGATACACCAAGGATGTAGGATGAGGCAGGATACTTACAAAATAATGAAGAAGAATTAAAGAAGATTCCTTCAGAATATTTTGAGAACCTATATAAACAAGATGAAAAAGAGATGGAGAAAATAAATCAGTATTTGAAGGGGGGAAGTATGCCACCACTGGAAGAGGAAGATAAAATAATGCTGAATAGGGAAATAACATTGATGGAATTAAAGGAAGCGATCCAAAAGCAAAAGAACAACAAGTCTCCGGGACCAGATGGCCTCCCAGGGGAATTCTATAAAAATGCGGGAGAATTATTAGAACCAATGTTATTAGAACTGTACAATGAGGTCTTATTGGAAGCAAAAATACCAGTGTTCTGCCCCAGCTACTGACCACAAAGAACGCAGCACACACAAAGTCTGTACAAACCTTATTTTACTAATGAAGGACTA
>QLTV01003461.1:2189010-2247955 GCA_003457575.1 Thermophis baileyi | reverse complement strand
TTCTGATATCAGTAATCTTACTGTGGTTGGCAAAACGCCCAGAAGTAATTTGCAGGAGAGATAACACTGGAAAACAGAAGCTGAACAGACGTTACCGAAGTCATGACACGAAGTAATTATGAAGAGTTGTTTCCTGCAAATTACTTCAGCTGTCGTCATCCCTTAAATAGGCTAGGGGCGTGGCCAATTAGCCCCAAGCCTTAGTCCTGAGGAGACCTTCTCCTCAGGAACCATTCCTGCCTTTTGGCCGCTCTGCGTGCCCGTGCATTGAGAATAAGCTCCTCCTCTTCTTCCTCTTCACTGATGGGAGCTTCTGGAGGTTCTGAAGGCCCTGGCTGAATCTCCGCCTCTGGCACTGAGTCTTCACCAACCTCCTCACTGTCCGACTCAGGTGCCAGCTGCACAGGCTGCTGGTGCATCACCACAACAGCCTCTTCGCTGTCGGAATCAGCTACCAGCTGCATGGATCGCTGGCGGGCCACAACAACCAGATTCGTGGAGGGAAGCATATATTACCATGATTGTGAAAGAAGATGCAAACCAAATTCAAAATTATAGGCCAATTTCATTGTTGAATGCCGATTAAAAAATCTTCATTAGTATTATGGCAGGAAGGATAAAAAAATATTAAACAAAATTATACACTCTGATCAAAACGGTTTTCTTCCAACAAGACAGATTAGAACTAATACAAGAGTCGTATTGAATATGCTAGAATATTATGAAGTACATCCAGAGAAGCAAGCAGTGCTTGTATTTCTGGATGCTCAAAAAGCATTCGATAATGTAAACTGGCAGTATATGATTCGGCAAATCAAAGAAAGGAAATTTGGAGATGAATTTGAACAAATGATTGAAACAATATATTCCTCCCAGAAAGCCAATATAATAATAAATTGAGATATCACAAGGCCATTTCAAATAATGAAAGGAGTTCACCAGGGATGCCCATTGTCACCTCTATTCTTTATTTTGACTCTAGAGACACTATTAAACAAAATTAGAACAAACCCAGCTATTAAAGGAACCAAAATTAGAAAGGAAGAATATAAAATACAGGCATTCACTGATGACCTGGTATTTTTAATAGAAGACCCACAGGAAACAGGACCAGCTTTAATAAGGGAAATAGAAAAATATGGAGAGGTAGCGGGCCTGAGAATTAATAAACAAAAAACTAAATTATTAGTCAAAAATATGACATTAAAACAGAAAAAAGAACTAGAAGATGCATTGGGGCTACAAATTACAAAAAATATATATTTAGGGGTTAAGCTAACAGCAAGATGCTCCTCAATCAAAGAAGATAATTATTTGAAATTATTGCAACAAATAAAAATAGATTTGGAAAGATGGGGGACATTGCAACTATCCTTACTAGGGCAGATAGCAACTATTAAGATGAACGTCCTACCAAAACTACTTTATTTTTTTCAAACCATACCCATAAAATTGGACAAGAAATTTTTCATCGACTTGAACAAAATGACTTTGAAGTTCATATGGCTAGGTAAAAACCCAAGAATAAAATTAATAGATTTACAAGATAGTAGAGCCAGAGGTGGCTTTGGGCTCCCAGACTGGAGACTCTATTACAAAGCAGCATTACTAGTATGGCTTAGAGATTGGGTCAACTTGAGAAGTAAAAGGAT
This sequence comes from Thermophis baileyi, assembly GCA_003457575.1. NCBI lineage: Eukaryota > Metazoa > Chordata > Lepidosauria > Squamata > Dipsadidae > Thermophis > Thermophis baileyi. The sequence goes on along the minus strand of QLTV01003461.1, from coordinate 2,246,303 downwards.
ATTAACATTGGAAGGCCACAATTTACAAAAAGGATGGCATGCATTTTTGTGGGACAAAGAAAATAAGCCACAAAAATACTTTTATAGACATAAGATAAGAGAGTCGCTGATGCAAATATGGCAGGAGACGAAAGAAAAACACTACGTGAAAATCCCCAATTGGCTTTCCACTATGGAGGCGATGATCCACCCTAATATTATGGACATGTGTAAAATGGTCAAATATAAGGATATTTTAGATAGTAACGGGAAATTAAAAAGTAGGCAGGAAGTGGAGGAACAGGGTATAATTATAGATTGGTGGCTGTATCTTCAGCTTCAATCAAGGTATAAGAAAGATAGCGACGAATTTAGAATTGAGGTTGAAATGCAACAATTAGACAAACTTTTGATGGGCCCAGAAGAAAAAATGATTACAAAAATATATAACTATCTACTACAATTTGACAGAGCTTGAGGACATAGTAGAGGGGGCGATGATAGCATGGGCAAAAAATGTGGGACATAACATTTATTTGGCTGACTGGGAACAAATTTGGAACAGAAACTATAAAATAACAAGATCGGCATCTTATAAAGAAAACCAGTACAAAATGTTCTATCGCTGGCATTTGACGCCTTCAAGACTAGCGAAGATATATCCAAATTTAAACCCACTTTGCTGGAAATGCAAAGAAGAGCAAGGTACCTTCTTTCACACATGGTGGTTGTGCCCAGAAGCGAAGAAATATTGGGAAAAAATACCCAGTTGGCTACAAGAATTAATAGGGTCACAAATAGAATATACACCAGAAAATTTTCTTCTAGGAATATTTAAAGGGAAATATGATAAAAATTCTAAATATCTGATTTTACATATTATAACCGCAGCCAGGATCGCCTTTGCGCAATGTTGGAGAAATACAAACACACCAACCGAGAGTCTGATAATCAAAAAAATATTTGAATGTGCGGAGATGGATAAGTTAACAATAGAACTTAAAGGACAAAAAGATTCGGATTATGATGTAATATGGGAAAAGTGGTATGATTGGATTGATAGCAGAAGGATGAAAAGAAAGTGTACAAAAAAGATGTACCGGTAGAACTAGATAATATTGCAAGACAATGTACAAAATGTATTAATATGAATGTAATGTATGTAAAAGGTTATAGATCTGCTTAAGAAATTACCGTGACATATAAAAAGAGAAAAATGCAATAAAGAAATGTTAAAAAAAGAAAAAAAGAAAAAAGAAAAAAAGGGGACTTTATATCAGGGACGGTAGGCACGTTGGTGCGCTTATGCACGCCCCTTACAGACCTCTTAAGAATGGGGTGAAGTCAACAGTAGATAGTCTAAGGTTAAAGTTTTGGGGGTTTGGGGAAGAAACCACAGAGTCAGGTAGTGTATTCCAGGCATTGACCACTCTGTTGCTGAAGTCTTATTTCCTGCAATCAAGTTTGGTGTGGTTTACCTTAAGTTTGTATCTATTGTGTGCTTGTGTATTGTTGTGGTTGAAGCTGAAGTAGTCATTGACAGGTAGGACATTGTAGTGGATAATTTTATGTACTACGCTTAGGTCAGACTGAAGGTGGCGTAGTTCTAAATTGTCTAAACCCAAAATTTCAAGTCTGGTGGCATAAGGTATTCTGTTGCGAGCAGAGGAGTGGAGGACTCTTCTCGTGAAATATCTCTGGACTCTCTCAATTGTATTAATGTCTGATATACAATATTACCAGAGAAGAAGCTACGCAAGATTAGGTTAACAACTCTTAATGTCTTTTTGGCAATGTTGTTACAGTGGGCTCTGGCACTTAGATCATTAGAGATGAGTACTCCAAGGTCTTTGACAGAGTGAGGGTCGTCTACAAGGTCGTGTCCATCCAGCTTGTATTTTATGTTCATCATCGGCGAAGAGAATGCAGTTGCTTTTAATATGATCACAAAGGTAATTTATGTAAAGTATAAAGAGAGTTGGTCCTAGAACGCTGCCTTGGGGGAGACCGCTGTTAACAGGTACAGGATTTGATAGGGTGTTCCCTATTTTGACCACTTGTTGCCTGTTAGACAGGAATGCAGCTATCCAATTATGCAGGGGTCCAGAAATGCCATAAGATTTTAGTTTTGGAAGTAGTTTGTCGTGTACCACTGAATCAAAGGCTTTGCAGAAGTCTATGTAAATTGCGTCTATTGCTTTGCCTTGATGCTTAACTAATTTCAGCAACTATCAAAATAATGGAAATGAATTGTAGCCACATAAGAGGGAAACACTTTATGAAACTAAAAGCAATTTTGGTGTGTTTCTGCTGCCAATGGCAGATGGAACATAAAACCTTCCCCTTCTCTTCACTGGAACTTCCTTGTTCAGATCAGAGAAGGAACTGAAAAGTGCTTTGCTTCTGGTGATTATACAGTGATTTGTCCTTCCTTCGCTGGAGGAAAATAGAAGTCATCTCACTTCCTTTTATGACTTGGGAAGGATGGTTGTGTAAATCTTACAAGCAGCTCTTCTCTTTCCAAAATTTCCATGGGGAAGATAATTATGATAGGTTGTTACCATTCAGGCTGAACCCATTAACACTCCCTAATTTCTGTTTACTTAAGTCTTTCAACCCAGGGTTGTTCTCTTCAGCTGAGCTCTAAGAAAAATGGAAGGAGTTTTGGATCTTCTCACCTAATGCAGCAATACAGACTGTAGTAAATGTTAAACCAAAAAGTATGCAAGCTCTGAAATTTTGCATATGGGGAGGATTGTAATGAGAATTTTCCTTCTAAAAACAATTAAGCCAAACTTCTAAAGAGAAAAAGTTTGCTGCAAAAAGGAATTGTGAGTGGATTGTTCTGAGATACTGGAAACAAAGTACGTTGAGCAAAAGCTTCTTCAGAATGTCCTTCCAGGGAGGAAGGGAAGGGTTTTTGTGCTTCCTGACAGCTTTGCACAAGTAAATTCAATGGGGAAGCTGGCAGGAAATCGGAAGTTGCTCCTGCTCCCATAACATTTTTGCCTACCCATGCTGATTCTGTTCTCCATTTAGTAAGGGAATATCTCTGATATGATGACCCAATGGATCATGGGTTGTCTAGTATATCTGAACTAGGATTTATGTTACTCATTTGACCAGAAAGGTACTTGGGCTTTGGTTTACTTAGCCCTTGAAATGTGTTTGAATGTTAGTTGAATTGAATATTTACTTAGCCCTTTCTGGCCCATTAGGTTCTCCAATATTAATATGAGACACAACTCTTATCTCTGTCCACTTTGGAATTTCAGAGAGTCTACCTTCACGCTATAAAGTATGGTTGCTACCACGTTTCAAATGCCTCTAAGGAGGATGGCTGTGTCAAGTTGAGTTCTTGGCAAAGCTTCAAGCAGCAATATTGCTTAGTATGCCACTTGTTTAGGACCTAGTAAGCCTAGCTATCTTGTAGTAGCAGTAGTAACTATGGTTCATAAAGTTGCTCTATCATTTAGCTCATCATTTTTGCTCCTCCTAGTTCCTCACACATAAACACTCTCAGCCAGCTCCTTTTACATAATCTAAGACTTATCCTAGGCCCGTGATGGCGAACCTATGGCACACGTACCGGAAGTTGCACGCAGAGCCATCTCTCTGGGCACGCGAGCCGTCGCCCGTTGCTCTTCTGGGTTCCAGCGCGCCAGCCAGCTGGTCTTCACGTGCGCAGGAGTGCCAGAAACCGGAAGAGCAGCCACCCGGTGCGCATGTGCGTGCCGGGCGGCTGCTCTTATGGTTTCTGGCATGCACATGTGCACCGGCCACCTGGTCTTCCGGTTTCTGGCGCACATGCGCACCGGGCGGCTGCTCTTCTGGTTTCCGGTGCATGCATGCGTACTGGCCTGCTGGTCTTTGCATGCGCATGAGTGCTAGAAACCAGAAGACCAGGTGGCCGGTGCACATGCGCGTGCCAGAAACCGGAAGAGCAGCCACCCGGCACGCACATGCGCACCGGGCGGCTGCTCTTCCAGTTTCCAGCACGCGCACACACACACACACTCACGTTTCAGCACTCGGTGCCGAAAAGGTTCACCAACACTGTCCTAGGCACATCCTTGAAAAGGCCAGAGTATAATTAAACCTGACTGCTCCAGATGCAATTGCATCCCTCCAAAGTTTGGGCATAGCCAAATGGTCAACTAGAAACATCAATGTGGATGCCTGTGTGGTTAAGACTGGGCTACTGAATCTGCTCCATGAGAGCCAACATCATTCCTGGAAGGGCCAGAATGGTTTTGCTATTCAAGGCTCATTTGTGCGAAAGGGCTTGTACCTTGGCAAAGCTGCTTGGTTCTAATGTTTATTGAGTGGGTGATGGGAAATTAGGCAGGCCTTATTAGGCCACTGTAACACTGACTTTTTGGAGCAAGGAGGACCATTTGGGTTGATAGCAGCTGTGCTGGTCAGGCACTTTCAGCCAAGCCTTTTTTTGAAAAAATGCAGATATGCTGTTTGAACTGACATCAGCCATGCTCTTTTCTCCGACAGGAAAAGCAGGGAAAGTATCCCCTATGAATCAGTCTAAATAAACCACTTACATATTACATGCTTTAATAAAATACTGGATTTCAGAATGCATCCAAGATTTATCATACAGCATGGATTGCAAGAGACTGTCCAACTTCGGTTTGGACATTTTTAGGCAGGCTGTTTGCTTCTTTCTTTTGTTCTAAACTCTGTCCTCACAGATTTATATAGTAGAGAAAGTAAATGAAGCCCAGCCTCTTTTGGGAGCCTTTTGCTGAACGAAGCAACATATATTTCCAGTATGATGGATGTAGCCACCAAATTAAGTCTAGTAAATAAGTATGTGATCTTAACATTGAATAGTTATAGCACTAGCTAGTTTGCACTAATTTTGCCATTGTATAAAAAATGATATATATGAAAAATTTTAAGGAAGAAAATATGTAAATTCTTCCTCTTTAGCAGTGGTGAAATCCAATTTTTTTTACTACCGGTTCTGTGGGTGTGGCTTGGTGGATGTGGTGTGGCTTGGTGGGCATGGTTTGGTGGGCGTGGCAGGGGAAGGATACTGCCAAATCTCCATTCCCACCCCACTCCAGGGGAAGGATACTGCAAAATCCCCATTCCCACCCCACTCTGGAGCCAGCCAGAGGTGGTATTTGCCGGTTCTCCGAACTACTCAAAATTTCCGCTACTGGTTCTCCGGAACCTGTTAGAACCTGCTGGATTTCACCCCTGCTCTTTAGGCTTCTCTGCATAGATCCATTTATTAAATGCTTTAGGAAATATAATTTCACTGGTAAAAAAAAGTACCAGTAGGTGGTTGTCTCTCTTCCCTTTCATCTCAGCAAAGATGATTGTATGTTAACAAAGAGAGGAGAATAATGAATGGAAGTATATAGACTGATACATGGAGGCCCAACCCGAAGTATTGGGACCTAAAGGTTACACATTTCTAATGAAAGGAATAGGTAGAAAACACCACTAGCACAGCCCTCAGCCTTTAAATTGGAAAGGTTTCATTTTCTGTAATTTTCAAAAGGTGTGTTGCTTTTAGTAGTAATATAATGAGCACTTACACTCTAATATTCATAACCATAGCTCACATTCCCTTTATAAAAATGCAGGGGAAATAAGGAAGCATTTCGTTTCCTTGTAATAGTATTTGCTATTGTATTTCCTTGTGGAACAGTCTCCAGATATTCTAAACTAATGGATTCACATCTAAGACAAAAGGGGCATAAAAAACTCCAGATTGTATGCATACTATACAAATTATTATAATGTTCCAAATGCCATTAATATAATTATTTTAAACTCTTCAGAAGTGATGTTAAATATATGTAGCAAATTACCTAATATTGGGATCTAAACTGCCATGGTACACGGATCAAATTAAGCTGTGTTTACAGTATTTACTTTACCCATAAGTATAGATCAGGGGTGTCAAACTCACGACCCGTGTGCCAGATGCATCACGTGTTGGCCACTCCCACCCCAGTTTAGCAAACGGGAAAAAGTCACAATACATCACGTAAGGACGTGACTTTGCAAGTTTGACACCCGTGGTATAGATTAACCATGTGATATATTCACCCATAAACGAACTACAGGCCCAGTGTCACACAAAAAAGTTACAGAAAAATATACATTAAAGTTAACAAAAATTAAAGTTACAAATAAGACTGTGAATTACAGAAACATAGGCATATACACAGAATTGACAAGAGACATGAATAATAGTTTAATTATTAAACTATTATTAAACTAAACACTGCAAAATTCAAAATCAAGTCCTCTTTACATGCCATAATTGCCAGTAGCTGAGGATTAGCTATTAGCCAAAATGGACTATTCTAAATTATCTATCCTTCCACCATAATGGAGTTTGGCAGGAAACTCCTTTACTGAGCCTCATAATTTTAAAAAACCCTGGATTATTTAGGATTATAGGAAGTACTTTTTATTCAATTTTAGTTCAGCTCTCCTATCCCTCTTGATTCTTGATAACTTCGCATGACTCAGGGGAGACTTTGAAAGGTGACACCTGACATTATTCGCCAACTAATTCCCACTTGGATTGATGGCAATCTTGATACCCTTCAAGAGGTTGGTTTGCTCCGCCCTTTCTCAGACTGACACTCCCCAAGACTGCGGAGCACTTTCAGACATCTGGGTTCCAAAAGAGTACCTGAGATTTCCTCCGCTTCTACTAAATGTGACAGGATGGGCTGGCACTTCCAGAGAACCTCTGGTCGCCCTTTCGCGGGTCACTGAGCAGAAGCAGCAAAGCTACCGATTGACCTTCTCCCTCCCGGTATATCCGGATACTCCGGGGAAAGCTGATGTAGCCGATCCTGCTTTTGGGAAGGAGAGCGCGCCCTTCTTCCACTTGGATGCCTAATAAATTAAACTTACGGTTTAATTCAATTGACCTAATTTCCTGGTTTCAAGCCCCACCGAACCATAACCTAAATGCCCAGGCTGGTTCCTATCACCTGATATGCTATAAAATTCGTGGTTTATTAAGTCGCCGTCGGATTTGCTTTCCAGGAGGGAGGAGGAAGAAGAGGGGGAGAGGGAGAGAGACAGACAGACAGACATACATGGAGCAAAGCGCCGTGGCGCTTCCAGCCTCCGCCCCGCGACGTCCCTCCCCTTCAACTAGGCCTCCGGCAGAGCGAACCAGGAAGGGCGGGGTTCACCGTTTGCCGGGTCGGCCTTTCAGTCTGGTGGCAGTCTAGGCGGGAGAACGAGCGATCTAGCGAGCGGCTGAGGACCGGCCGCCAGCAGAGACCATCGGCATGTTCAGTTGGCTGAAGCAAAGCGGGCGCCAAAAGCCCGGCGAAAACGAGAACGTGGTGGAGACGGTGACCGGCGGTTTGAAAGAGCTTTACGCAAAGAAGCTGTTTCCGCTGGAGGAGCATTACCGCTTTCATGAGTTCCACTCGCCCGCCCTGGAGGATGCAGACTTCGACAACAAGCCCATGGTGCTCCTCGTGGGTCAGTACAGCACCGGGAAGACCACTTTTATCAGGTAAAAAAACGCGCTCGCGGCTTCCTCCTGGAGTGATTATGACGCGTTAGCCCGGGCCAGGGAATTGCCTTCCTGCTGTTTCAGGCGTAAATAGCCACCCATAACTCTCGGAAGAGCCCAAGAGTAAGCTCTCTACCGCATCTCTCTTCCCTCCTCACCTGGTGGGATTTCGGTCGGGAGGCGGTGGATCTACCCGCACGTTTATCTTCCCTTGCTAAGCTGAAAACCATGTATTTGCCGGCTGTGACGTATGTTCCAACACCTACCAAGTTTTCTATTTGACTTCCACTTGCCCGATCCCAGCTGCGATATTAAACACGACCACTAGGCCAAGAAGATGATGGATTCGAATATCAAAATTTATCAGTAATAGCTTATGCGTGGTCAGGTATGAACATTATCAAGGGAATAAACAATAAAGTGTTCCCTGTGACATCGTGTATTGCAGTAAGCCAGGGCTTGTTTGACTACAGTTTCCTTAACTAACTAGCCTTGGGTGCCTTTACATGACATTCTCAGCTGTAAAATGTGATTTGCAAATCCTATTATGGCTTTGTGCAACACAAGACCACCCTTTGTGAATGGAAATGCCCTTTGGAGGCATTTAACTTTAATAGGATTAGATTGTTACGGTAGTGTTTCTGTCTAGGGGCATTTATCTTCTAGATCAGTGGTTCTCAACCTGTGGGTCGCGACCCCTTTGGGGGTCAAACGACCCTTTCACAGGGGTCGCCTAAGCGCGCGCTAGCCCGCCATGCCCCCTTTGTCACCTCATTGCACGCGGGGAGGGGGCGGGGAGGGTCGTGGCGGCGGGGAGGGGGTCGCGGCATTAGGAAGGTTGAGAACCACTGTTCTAGATGATCTAGTATTTGTAATGTTTTATAAATTGAATGTGCATCTTTCCCACAGCTGAATGAAGAAAACGATATGTGGCATATGATTTTGTACACAGAAAAGTATACATTTTAAAGAAATGGTTACTATATTACTTCATGCATAATAAAAGTTAAAAATAAGGAAACCAAAACCCAAAAAAACTCTATAACATTGAACATTATATGCTGTCTGGAGGTCAGGCTTTGCAGCCTGCTATGTAGACTGTATCTGGTAAATTTTGGCTATATACATTTAAGACAAGTTTCAGGGTAAGAATTTTTGGTAGCACAGGATATCAGTAACCTGGTACATATAGAGGTATGTGAAATGTGATGATTTTCCATTTATAGCCTTATTGAGAATGTATTGAAGAAGATAGCTAGTTAGATATAACTTTTTTTTAGTGTTACATTGCTCTAAACATCAACATGAATTCATTTCCAGTATACATTTCCATCTGGATCAGTGTCTCAAGATAGCTGAGTAATATTTTTAATTGCTTTTTACTCTTAATTATCTTTCCAAGTAGCCTTAAGTTAAAATCTTCTAATGCTCTCCTTTTAAAGACTTAAAGCTAGGCCTTAAGGGAATCTAGAGTTTTTATTATCTCTCATTCTGGCAATATTGCATGCACATATATGTAAACCTCCCAATGTATACATTACAGATAGTATTTATTACAGGCCACCTTCAATTTGCCCTTTTCAATATTTAATTTTAAGTTATTTAATAATAACTTCCACAGAGAATGGTTCAATTATCTCATCCACATAATGAAATATAAATAATTGGAAAGGAAGCTATGTTTCACAATCCACAGCCTTTTAAAAATTCATAACTACACAAACAACAATGGTAGGTATGCAATTGAAAATACCTTACATGATTAAAATTTAGCTATAAATATGACAGTATAAAGAAGAAAGATCCACAAGATATCCATTTGTATCAATATGGAATTAATACGGGTACAGTCCTTTAGGTGGTCATTAAATTTAGCCTATGTGGAAACATTGCATCATCTTTTCATTTTTTTAAAATATACAAACTTCAAAAACAACTAAGACTCATATTCTGAATCAATTTCTTAGTATCAAGAATAATTTTTTTCTATAAAATAATCTCTTTGCTAAATTCCAGGCTCTGTAGCACAAAAGCTCAATATTAAATAACAAATTAAAGTTTAGGAAAATAATTTAGCATCACAATTCTTTATGTGTCATTATGTCTTTATATATACAATCAAATATTTCATGAATGGCCTCTTCAGACACTTGGGCTTTAATTCCAAATTTCTAGTAATTGTCTATGGAGATTCTCAGTCATCCAGGTCCTGGTTGTCCCAAAGGAACTTTTCCAAAAGAGAGCTGGAGAAGAAAGTCCAGTTGCCTTTTGGAAAAGCACCTTTTGGATTTCTAGTAATTGTAATATCAACACCTCAGGGGAGCAGTTTTTACCTTTTCTATGTTATCTGTATGACTCTAGTCTAGTGCTTCCTTTTCCTGTGATTAATACTCATTACAGTCATTTGTCCTCCTCTCATTGTGTCTCCTCATTGAAAGGACTGGTACTAAATATAATAGTTTTCAGCATGGTGGTCTCCCATGACCTTTGAACTTCATGTCCCAGATAGTATGGGTTTTACGGGAATTGAAGTCCTGTTAGAAGCTTCCACTTTTAAATGCTTTCCTTCCTTTTTCTTTCTACAAGTTTAGTTTTATACCCAGTAGAAAGCCTAGCAAGTTCTATACTTAACTTCAAGATAAGAAGAGTTTGTTAAGTCCAAGTTGAGACATTCATTTCATCAGCAGTTAGTGAAGTAAATATTTAGCACAGCTGGTCTGGTAGAATTTAAATTGCCTAAAGAGTCATTGTTTTTTCTTTGGAAATATGTACTGCCACTTGTTTATATTTGGATTTACAGATACTGTTGGAAGGTGAACTGGCTTAAGTCCAAAGAGCAGTGAGACTGATGTTGACTGAACTGAAGGCTCTGGTTTCTTTTGCAATGGGTGTTATAGGAATCATCTCATGCAGTTTTAAAGAGTCTGTGGTTGAAGTTTCATATTATAGTTTTTCACAGAATTGTGTGCTTTAAAAAGAAAAAAAAAAGCTCAACAGGCTAAATCTGAATCAATTTCAAATGTATTCAAATTGTGATACAGTACTGATTTTCCTAATTTCAGATTGCAAAATTGATTCTGTCAATGTGTGTGTTTGGGGTTTTCTGCTAAATATATCTTATTCTTCCACCTAGTCGTTTTCAAAATGAAGAATAAATTTTATTTAAGAAGTTCTCTAAAATCTAATGATTACTTTTTAATATAAATATTAGAATACCAAGTGCCATTTGAGACATGAGTATTAAGGGCACAGGAAGACAAAACAGGAAAAAAGTGGGTACTTTGCCTTTTATTCTTTTGTTTGCAATTGAGACACTTTCACTTTTGGATTGCAATATTACAATGGTAATCACCAGAAAAGTGATTAAAAATGGCAAAAAAAGAGAGGAGAGGATCAATAGAATAACCTGTAGAAAGGGGAATTACACCAGATTTGCTTCAGAAAATGTTTCAGAAATTCAGCAATACGTTCTGAATCAATTGATACTACATTGACTAAATCATTTGATACTAAATTGACAGCTTTTGGAAAAAGAATGGATGAAAAACTTATAAAGTTTTTTTTATAAGAGGAGATGAAAGAGGAGATGAAAAAGTTGAAAAGATGGAAATCTCTATAAATCAAGTATCTAGAGATGTAAAACATATTAAGTAGATATTATGGAGAGTAAAATAGAAATTATAAACTGGAAAGAAAATTAGATAATTTGGCACTGCTGGAACTGAGAGAAGGAATTTTATTTGAGATGCTGATAAGGCTGCAACTTTTGAGGACTGGCCATAAGTCTCCTTGTTCTTCATTGTCATAACTTTGAATGGTCGCTGAACGAATTGTTGTTAACCAAGGACTCGTGTACTGCATACACTCAAACATATTGGGGTCTCTCTTAAGTGTAGCTGTTTCAAAGGAGAGGCTGATGTTTAGAGGTGCTCATGCTTAATGTACCTTCTTGATCACATCCAACCATTGATTTTTCTAGTTGTTGACTTTGTCTCACACTTTTACTTTTTACAGTATCCCTACTTAGATTATTTGCAGTACAGGTCTCTTTGCCCTCAGAGCTTCCTTTTGCGATTCTCTCTGTACATGACCTCAATCACCTTCCAAATCACTATTGTTTTGTTTAGCAGCCTCTTTCTAATGAGTACTTTCCAACTCTAGAATATCTTTGGTGTAAGACAAATTTATTTGATTGCCCAAGAAAGCTCCCTATATCAGTTTCTCACAACAGCCTGAGACAATTTTCTATTTCAGCTTATCAGTTCCTTCATTCTATTAAAATCCTCTATCCAATAGTGCTAGTTGTCTCCTCATTCTCCTAGTCACAAGTAACTTGTTATGTATGCTCAGTATGATTTTCCCAGTCTTCTTCAGCCATTTCCTACTCATCTATTTGTGATGCACAAATTAAATATATTGTGCCACCTTTTAATCATTTCTGCTTGATTTATGTGTTTTAGGTATGTTACCATTTTGAGGAAAGGATGAGTTCAAAACTATGCATATAGCTTACCACAAAAATATTAAATTTTACCTATTATAGCTGTAAAAGCTCAGGCTTTGAAACTGAAAAATAGCACTTTTGACATGTCTATAAATAAATTGGCAGCCAATTATTCATTTTAAATAATGAGGATACATCATTTCTAAATATATTTCTAAGCAGATTTGCAGCTATATTATATTAGTTAACATTTTGAAAAGAACCCCATTGAACATGCAATATTGTCCAGGTATGTTTCTTGAATTTAGATAGAAATGTGATAGCTAGGAGAGGGAGGCAAAAAAATAATAATCATTTTTCCCCCATCTCAAAATTTGGATAATTGTTACCAAGTAGGATGGCATGTTCCAAAAAATATAACAGCTGGCAAACCAGTAAAACTTGGTGAAGATTTGTCAGTGAAGACTTATCCAAGTAACGTCTTCAGTCTGAGCAAGTTGCTTAGGGGGACCCCATATATGTCCTCGTATGTAAATCTTCACATATGGTAAAGATTTGTTACGTTATGGAAAAGATTTATGCCAAGCAAATAATCCATTAGACTACATATAGTAAAATCTTAGCCATAATAGAATGAAGCCTGTTTCTGGACCAGGCAATTGTGGATTTTGCATAACTGAACTTCTACTTGTTAGTCTGCATTCAACTAATCATTAATTGTTGAGAATAATTTTAAAAATTGTTACCTTTTCTGGTGGATTTAATGAAAGGGGAAGTAATGTTTTGTTCCAAATATCAAATAATCTCTTTCGATTCTTTTGTGTATAGAACATGAAGTGAAATCTTGCCAAAATGAGCAGGAAGAAGTGATGGTTTGAGCACCTGGATTTTGCCATCAGTTCTTGGAACTTGTCACTTTACTAGAGCACCAAAATTCAGTGACTCAAGTTCATGTCCTAAACAAGCCTCATCAATAAAATGTTATGCTTAATATCACATAGAATGGATTATCCAGTTGTACATAGTGAGTAGATTGTTGTTTTAAATCCTGAATTTGACAAATATGTCAGAAACAGGTTGAAAGAGGGGTGGATAAACATCCAGGAAGGTTTATAATACTCAATTCATTCATTAATAGTTTCCAGTATGCCTCAAATGAAGAATAGGGAGATAGTTTAACTTTTCATAAAGAGCTTACCACTGCATTAGAATATGTATCCATAGACAAAACTATGAGGGAAAGATGAAAAAGGAGGTAAGGAATGTGAAGGCGCAGTGCTTTATTGTATATTTTATACAATATAAACTATTAAATGTTCTTTAATAGTTAAGCCAAATGTGTATTTCATCTTGTTTGAGTTGGTGAGCTAAGACTTTGTCTTTTCATAATAGTTGTATATATTAATACATTTTTTCCAGCTGTATCAGTACGGATTGCTTGATCCTAACAGAATTGTATAGACTGTTTTCTTTAGAAAGGTTAATAGCAGTGAATTTCTCCATGTCACAAATACTTTCATGAAATGGAGAAAGATTATTGGGTTGGCCCATCAGTATACATCATTTCATCTGTTGCCCACATTATCAATCTTTTCTATATTTGTATATCGATATATGTATTATCCTTCTTGGCTGAGAAGGCAATTGAGAATATCTATATATGTACCCTTAATGACTCCCATTTACTGTATTTCTGCTATGATTGCATATCTTCCTGTTTTTATTAAGATGAGACTTCCTTCTAAGCCTCATGTCACAAATTTTACTTCAAACAGGATTCTTACTCTTCAGCAAACATCCGCTCTCCTTTTATACTTCTATTTTAACAAAAATAGTTAGTCAGCTTTGTAACTGAGCAGAGTTCTAATGAAAGGTTGTGCATGGAAGAGATAGTATACTTTATTTCACATTCAAAATGAACCATTGCATTCCAGAACTTCTGGCTGCTTATTCCAGATCAGCTGCAGTTCAAGAGAAACAAAAGTAGGGATACTTTTGTTGTTTTGTGTTTGGGCAGAAAAAATCCAGAGAGATCTGGGAATGATTTTAGGGGTTGAGTAGAGCAAAGCTGGTACCACCAGTATGTACACATACCATCGACAAAACCCCTCATGGTTGACTTTCTTCCACTGTTAACCTACTTCATAACTACTACTGTCTGCAAGAACAGCATTTCAAAACCCCCCAGGGTTTACTTTCTTCCACTTTTACCTCTTTCATAACCACTTCTGTCTGCAAGAACAGCATTTCAGTCCAGACTTAAAACAGAAGTGCCCAGTGTTGTTCGCTATACAGACCAAAATATTTGAAACAAGTATATTTAAAGGCTACTAAATCAACTGTTCCATGCATGAAACACTTTCTGCATGGAGCAGTTTGTTTATCCCTTATCCTGTCTGTTTTGCTTTGGGTCTGCAGGTCTGGACAATTGTTGGAGTGGAATGGTAATCCTATAAGACAATCTATTTAGGCCAGTGAAGCATTTCCGTACTGAAGCAATATTTATTTTAATTTGTATTATGAAGCTTCTGTGCTATATTGCTCTCTTAATATGGGTGTGTTGAAGACCGGTATGTGGTTTCATGACAGTCAAATGAAAACATGATTTATGTTGCTTATACTTTAAAAGGATTGAGTCTTCCAAGTAACCAGTAAAGCAAGCAATACAAAATACAAATAAAGTCAGTCTGAACCACAAACACAGCTGGTGCTAAAGAAGTTCTTTGTGTAAAATTATGTTCACATTTTCATTGCTTTTTGATGCCTGTTGTGCTAGCCTTCCCCTCTTCCCTTTTCCTCTAGTTTCTTCTCAGTTTTTCCTTCTTCATATTCATGTCATCAACTTGGTTTTTCTTTCTTTCTTCATTTATTTCGTTTCATGACTATGTGAAAACACTATAGCTTAGTCAATTTACTTGTGATGATGTTTGAGATTACAATAAAATCTTGATTCTCTGGTCCTTCATTCAACAGATTTGAATGTAATGAACAAAATGTTACTCTTGGGCTTCACGCTGAAACAAAGAACAAAACTCTGTTGTTTGCAAATGTCCCAGACAATTTAAATATTTATGTCATTTATGTCAGCTTATATCATTAGTGTAGTTGCATTACTTTATTCTTATTTCATGTGCATCAATTTATGTACTTTGCATATCTCTCTAAATTACTGTAGTGACAACAATTTCATTTAAGAGATATTTGGATACGGTAATGGACAGCCCCCCCCCCCAATGTTCTCTGCATTTGAGTAATAAAATCAAGGGCATGAGTATAGGATGTGCTGGACCATACTAGATATAATATGTGAAATAGGGCTCTCAGTATCTTAATAAATTACAAGATGAACAAGAGCCAATTCCTGAAGTAAGAAAACCTTCATATACTTCTTCAAAAGAAAGTACAGGATCTTAAATTATCCTTTACAATAATCAATCCAAGAGAGAGTGGCTTTGATTTGTGAGCCAAATGATTCAGTGATTTTGTCTATTTTCTGTTTATTGTTTTCATGTCAATTTCTTTTACATTGTGAGTGGATTTATTTATTTTTCAGGGAGTTGCTTTTTATTCTACATTGATCTTGATGATTAAATATCTAAAGTTCTTAGGAATGACCAGCATACAAATAAAGTAAATAACTAAAACTTAGAAGTCTGTTGGAAACCAATGCAACACTGCAAAATAGGTGTTAGATTGCCAAATGAGCTAGCACCCATCAGCTTGCAGGCTACATCTGCAGTAGTTTTCAAGAGCAACTCCAACTATGGCACATTGCAATAATCTAGCGTGGAGATAATGAGGGCATGAGTCACATCCTTTTGCTTAGAAAAGAATGGAATTAGTATACCAGTCAAAGATGTATAAAGGCACCCCAGCTATGGTTTCCATGTGTTGAAGTAGATGAAGATGTAAGTCCCACTCAAGGTGTCGGCATAGAATGGGTTTGGCATGAAATATTTTTTTTAAAAACCTGAATTATCTGTATAACGTACCTTAACATATGTATAGGATCTGTAACTGTTCATTTTCTTGGAAATATAGAATAGAATAGATTTTCGAAGCCTGGACTTCTTCAAATTCTGGTTGAGAACTATAGGAATGCATGACCTCAGTACCGCAATAGAATGTCATGCAGAATTATCTCGTCAGTATCTCCTATTCTGGCTTTGTCTCCTCTGTGGCTACAGCAGGAAAAAAGATAATAACATACTTCTAGGTAATTGTCTCTGGGATGTGGATAGGGAGGAAATTGCTGTCGTGTGAATTACACAAGATTGAGGAAAAATGGAAATAATGCTGCTTGACTTATCAGAAATAGATTATTTTAGTTTTTATTACAGCTGTTAAAAGACTGGTATTTGTGTAATCTCTTAAAGTAATAAGTATTTGGGGAAAGATCTGCCAAGGAATTATTTTATATTCTTTATTTTCTTGCACTGACACAATTTGCCAAACCTGGTCACTTGGTCTTATTTTATGAAGCCAGGAAAGCAGCTATACAGGTAGAAAACCTAATTCATAAACCTGAACATTTGAGTATGTATTTCATGCATTGGTAAGGATAAAAGTAATTTGTCCCTGGTCTGCAGTATTCAGAAACAAATTGAATGGTATGGTTGAAAACATCTCCTCCCCTGTCTATTTATTTCAAATAAAAAGTGGAAAAGGATGTAAAACATCAAGAGTTGGCTTATTATTTAGGTGAACAGGAAAGGGAAGAGAGACTGATGATGAATTTGGTGATACAGATAAAAATGAAAAAAGTCAGATACAAAGTCATTAATCTGATTAGTAATTTAGCAGAAAAGCCTTTAAACTTATATTTAAAAATGCTGCAGTATTTATTTTAATTTAAAACATCTAGCATTTTAATTATCATAAATATTAGTGCTCTGTTTTTATTCCAGTGAATTTTATATTAAGCCAATTGGCCAAATCTCTTTTGAATGGTTGCAGAATCCATGTTTATTTCTCTGTCCCACTGAATGCAGATTTTATTTATTCATAGATTTTGCAGTCATTGATAAGTTTACGAACTACAAAATATAAAAATAAAAGGTGTCTTAGTGGCATCATAATTGTGGAAATCTATATTCAGGGTGGCTTCATTTATTTATATCCTAGCTTTTCCTTAGAAGAATAGACCTTAATGCTTTGTTCTCAATTTTTAATATTGTTTTATTATATTTTGCATCGCGATTAGGTACCTCTTGGAGCAAGATTTTCCAGGGATGCGAATTGGCCCTGAACCAACTACAGATTCTTTCATTGCTGTCATGTATGGCGATACTGAAGGGAGTACTCCGGGAAACGCTCTTGTGGTGGATCCCAAAAAGCCATTCCGCAAACTCAGCCGTTTTGGAAATGCGTTCTTGAATAGGTAAGGAAAGGCTGTGCGCTAATTTATGCATATATCTAATAACATTTTTTGCTGCTGAATAACCAAACTTCTATGGGCCGTTTCTAGTCTCTGTCTTCCAACCAGCATGACATATACAGATACAGACATTTCCAAAAAGAGTCATAAATTCCTTTGTTTTATAGGTTCATATAAATAAGTCTATATAATTGTGTAACAAATGTAGACCAGTAACATTTTAAGCAAAAGCTAATAAAATTAATGATAATGGAATTTTATGCCATTTTTTTTACCATCTTCAAGATTCATGTAAGGGGAACTGAAGTATAAAAAAGCAAGAAGTTAGGAGACAGACTTAGATGTAGTAGTGTTTTTCGGGTTGTAGGATATAATCTGCACATTTTGAAAGAGTTTTTTAGCCTTTTTTAAAAAAGCTATTGGACTAGGATTGGAGAAATCCAGGTTCAAGTCCATATTTTCCCTCATGGAAATACTTTGATAACTTCAGCAAACTTTTTTTGTAAAAAAAACACCAAAACAGCTACTGAAGGAATAAAGGCACTGTGTGAGCTACAGATTTATAAGGTTGTTTTTCATATAATTCTCATTCCTAAAATTAGAGCCACTCTTCGCCTCACTCTTTCCAGAGTCCACAAGCTCCAATTCTGCTCTTATAAAAAGAATAAAAAACTGATAAATTCTTCCTTGCCTTACTTCATCAGTATTCTGGTGTTCAGGTTCTCTTCTTCCAGTTTTTCTTGCCTTGAACTTCTGCCTAAATCTCTGTTCTGCCTCTGTGGTTTGAGTAAAATGGAAGGGAAGAAGGGACAAAAATATATTTGGTTGTGTAAATATACATAAAAAGTCCCTTTCCAGTTGTTTTTTTAATTTAATTTTTTCGTATTCATGACTCTTTGCTGTGTGTGTGTGTGTGTGTGTGTTTGTGTGTGTGTGTGTTTGTGTTTTGTACACACAAACAGATACACACACACACACACACACACACACACACACACACACCAAGCTCTGCATGGCTTTTAATTGATTTTAACATTTGCATTATAATATCTGTGTGGCTGTTTTAATGTTTTTATTTTTTGGTATGTATATTATATTATTATAATGCAAATGTTAAAATCAAAAGCCACGCAGAGCAATCACTGGGAGCGGAATGGGACCGTTCTCCTCATCCACTTTACTGCCCCTGGTTCAGCCCCAGGGTTCTGCCTCCAACCATCCATCGCTGACTTTTCTCCTTGGCTGAAACGGCCCTAGCTCTTCGGCCCAGCCCTTCCATCCCAGCCCCTCCCGTCCCAGCCACTTCATCCCAGCCCTTTCTCCGAACGGGCCCCAAAGCCCCTTCACCCCGGGCTTTTTCGGCACATGGGACACTTTGCCGCCAGCCAATCGGAGGAGCAAGAATCCCACCCCATTCTCCCTCTTCCTTCCTTTCTGTTCCACTCCACTCTGCTTGTGCGCGTGTGTTTGATCCACGATAGATAGCAATCACACCTCCTTCTCCCTCTTCCTTCCTTCCCATTCCCCCCCCCCCATTCTCCCTCCTTCCTTCCTTTCTGTTCCACTCCATTCTGCTTGTGCACTTGTGTGTTTGATCCACGATAGATAGCAATCACACCTCCTTCTACATCATTCCTTCCTTCCCGTTCCCCCCCACCCCATTCTCCCTCTTCCTTGCACTCCACTTCTGTTGCACTCCACTCAGAAAGGAAGGAAGAGGGAGAATGGGGTGGGGGGGAACGGGAGGGAAGGAAGGAAGAGGGAGAAGGAGGTGTGATTGCTATCTATCGTGGATCAAACACACGCGCACAAGCAGAGTGGAGTGGAACAGAAAGGAAGGAAGAGGGAGAATGGGGTGGGATTCTTGCTCCTCTGATTGGCTGGCGGCAAAGTGTCCCGTGCACCGAAAAAGCCCGGGGTGAAGGGGCTTTTGGGCCCGTTCAGAGAAAGGGCGGGGACGAAGGGGCTGGGACGGGAGGGGCTGGGATGGAAGGGCTGGGCCGAAGAGCTAGGGCCGTTTCAGCCAAGGAGAAAAGTCAGCGATGGATGATTGGAGGCGGAACCCTGGGGCCGAACCAGGGGCGGCGAAGTGGACGAGGAGAACAGTCATAGACCCGCAGCTTTCTTAAAAAGGCAAACTGCTACAAATAATTCTAGTTTAGAATCCAAAGAGCTTATTTATACACTACCGAAAAATCTCTTATCTCTTTTCTTATTGCCCATAATCGCTCACAACAGCTTAAGTGTATTACAGTGCTGTCTCTATACATAACTGCAGTTCTTGTTTTTCATGTAAAACCTGTCACTACTACATTCTTGGCATCCAGAAAATATAAAACACAGTGTGATTGTTTAGTTGGTATAAAGGACTCAGTCTTCTCATAAACTTGTCTTTTTTTAGCCACCCAATAAATGCTCGAGTAGGACAATATGAATGATTTTTAAAATAAAATTTAATTGCATTGTTCCTTACTTGATTTTGTAAAGCTCTTTTTTTGTAGCCTAGTAAAAAAAGACTGCAGAAAATATTTTTAAAATATTAAGAATCATTCCAAATGGAAAAAAGGTGTCATATCCAAAATACAGTATATTCTATTTTGCTGTATTTTAACATATTGTACATCACCTAGATTACATGGCATAGTTTACAATATTGTTATGAATTGGCATAGCTTAACAGTATTGTTAAATAAATAAAATAATTAGGAAGGAAGACATAATATGTCCATTACTATTCATTTTAATATTTTTATTAATTGGGTCACTTAAGTTTACGCCAGCAT
Organism: Thermophis baileyi; assembly: GCA_003457575.1. NCBI lineage: Eukaryota > Metazoa > Chordata > Lepidosauria > Squamata > Dipsadidae > Thermophis > Thermophis baileyi. The sequence goes on along the minus strand of QLTV01003461.1, from coordinate 2,226,198 downwards.
ATCAATAAATCTTGCATAGTATTTGGCTTAAAACCTGTCCATAGTCACGTGTATCCTGCAATTTTTCAATTACATTTCTTTTCTTTAAAGAATGGGAACAGTCCCTTAGTTTCTTCTGTTTTCCTTATCATACATTCTTCTACAATGTAATGTTTCCCAGTTGTATTAAGCAACGTAACTATCATTCCTAGATAAGATAGCTAATAACTCTATAATATTGGAGTTATAATCCAGTGCAAATTATTAGAGAAGTCTAATTCTGGATATGAAAAATAAAATTTCAGAGATTCTTTATCCATCTGTCTGTATTTATCCATCTCAGGTTAATAGCAATAAGCCACCCAGTGGTAAGATCGGCAGTCAATAAAATTGAGTAAGTAAGTAAGTAAGAAAATAATAAAATAAAATAAAATAAAATAATGCATCTTTTAATAAGTTTCCATGTACAATTGCTATCATCGTGATAGGGGTATCTACAATTGGATTTGATGAGAGTTTGAAACAACTTTGATCTCCTTTGGGGAATTGTATCCGATAGATATCTGGACTCTTCCCTCTTCCCAGCTACTAATCCACTTCCTTCTATGGAGAGAGTTCCTGAAGAAAGATGGTGATAGACAGGCAAAGGGTACACAATAAATTTGCTTGGCTTCCTTCTTTATCCTCAATGTTGCACACTGAAATATCCCAGAAATTATTATTTATTTTAAAATGTTTATGTTTAGGGATACTTTAAAGAGAAAACTCCAGCAATAAAATAATGCAGTGTTTCTTGTTTTATGATGGGAAGATGGGTCATTGAATATGTAACTTGTTGGAATGGAAGTTGGGATCATGCATGTTGACCATGGATGGACATATGGATGTGATAAGAGCCCTACATGTGAATCACCATATTCACATACAGTTTCTCCATGAAAAGCAGGATCCTGGTCTAAGTAGAATTTCTTCTCTTATGGGGAGAAATATTCATGCTCTCCAAATGTGCAGGAATCTTAAAGTTGGAATCATTTTATATACAGAAACTGGACAAAATGAACCACGACCTTTCATGCTTTGGTTGAGGGCGTCTATCACTGGTAGTTTAAATACAGGGAAAGGCTTTTCCCAAGTCTTCTGTAACCAAAGTTTTCCCTTTTCCATGTAGGTTCATGTGTGCTCAATTACCCAATCAGGTTCTGAAGAGCATCAGCATCATAGATAGCCCTGGCATTCTTTCAGGAGAGAAACAACGCATCAGTAGAGGTGAGTTTCCTCTTTTTTTATATGAAAATATATGCCCTCTTTCTTTGGCAGCAGGCACTTACCACAGACAGAATAAAAAAATAGATTTAGAAATAGAGCCGAGGTGGCGCAGTGGTTAGAGTGCAGCACTGCAGGCTACTTCAGCTGACTGCTAGCTGCAGTTCAGCGGTTCAAATCTCACCGGCTCAAGGTTGACTCAGCCTTCCATCCTTCCGAGGTTGGTAAAATGAGGATCCAGATTGTTGGGGGCAATATGCTGACTCTGTGAACCGCTTAGAGAGGGCTGTAAAGCACTGTAAAGCGGTATATAAGTCTAAGTGCTATTGCTATTGCTATTTGGGATTATTTTTTAAAAAAATAAAATAATTCAAATAATAGAAGAGACATTGAACATACCAAGCCCAGTTTATCCAGTCATGTTCCTAGATGCTCCTTCAGTGTTCTAAGCCACAATCTGCTAAACATATTATTAAATCCGTGTTTTATGCTCTCTTGTATTACTATCTCTGAATTGAAGGATTGCAACATTTTCCTTTGATTATAATGTTCATTATATTAAAAAGTAATTGACTTTGAAATATATAAGGGAAAAACTTCACCTGACTGCACAAGGATTACTGTAAAGGTTAGAACCAAATAATATATGTGAAGCATTTATAATGCTTAATGTAAAATGCAATATGCATAATTTTATCATATTGAGTCTCTACTATTACATTTATTAATCCATGTCATTAAAAATATTTTGTCAAAGTTGTTTTATTAATATACTAAGCTATTATCATATCTTACTCAAAACTGAAGCCTTCCACATATGTCAGATCTACAGTTCTCAGCACACTGACCAAAGATTTAGGAAGTTATAATTCCAACACATGGAAGGCACAAATTAGAGAAAACTGATTATTTATGGCATTGACTTATTAATAAGACTATAAATAGTGCAGAATTAAAGGAACTGGTAGTTCTTGTATACAACTTTGAGAATATCAAACCAATAACAATTTGTAAGTTTTGTAATTTAGTTTTGATATGATTATATAATATTCACCTACTTAGGACACATTGCACTGATTCTGAAGTGACACTATGGTCAATACTTAATCAAGTAAGGTTGACTGCTTTATTTGATTATTATTTTTTATTTATGAAATTACTGTAATATTCTCTACATTTCTAGTAAAATGGTGTTTAAGGTGTCTAATCATAAAGTACATCAATATATTTGAATTATTAAACCATAGTAATAACAGTGAGCATCCATGAAATCATATCTGATTTCTCTACTACTCTACAGCGATTTCAGATTTTTGAAGCGCTTTTGCATGATTGGTTCTGAAGTGTACCCTCCTGCAAAATAAATAATTAATATTTAACTGATATCTCCCTGAGCACATGCTTCTAGCATATGCTGCTTTTTGGTGTTTTCTTTTCTTTTTTGTAATGCTGCTAATTGAAAAGAAACAGAAAATTATGTTCTGCTAACGGAACAATGAATCATATGTGTTGTGTGCTGAAGATTTAGGTTCAGTACTTAAGAATTTCAGAAATTAGCATATATAAATTCCCCCCAGATTATGAATGAGATCAGTTCCTAAGTCTTTCTTTAAATCGAATTTGTAGGTAAGTCAGAACAGGTACATATGATTCTTACTTAGTGTTCATTAGTCAAATATTTAGTATATTTTACCTTTACCTTAAACCAGACACCAAGGGAGATTTTTACAGAGCTTTTCTTCTTCAGACTGATGAATTGCTGAAGCTGCACGACATTCTCATGGGTGTCACAAAATAGTGCATGCGTTTGTTATTAGGAACCATGTATTTAACTCAGATTCTTAATATCGTAGGCTTTATAGCAGTCCATAAATGTGTGTTGTCTGTAAGTTGGATGTTCTTCACCCGGGAACTGCTTGTAATATATCTGCCAACAACACCATGCCTCAGAATGATCCGTCTTTTTCCCCCCCATCCAAGGCATTTTAGCTTGTTATCTCCCACAATCTATCTCTTCACCTTTCTTTCTCTTCCCTTTCTCAGTTTTACAATCTGTTCCTTTTTTGTTTTCTTTTTCCCCTTTCAAGGATAGCACCAACCTCAGCACATTTAGCTAGGTTTAACCCCATAATACTGGCATGGAAGAGTGTATGAATAACTATCTCCATTGAAATAGATTTTTGCTATGCTGGGCTGTGATGTGTTGCCAGGTTTAATAAGGTTCGGAGCTAGCTCTGCTTTCTGTCACTTGTAGACGAAAATCATCTAACTTACCATATTTTTCAGAGTATAAAACGCACTGGAGTATAAGACGCACCTTAGTTTTGGGGGAGGAAAACAAGAAAAAAATCTGCCTTTGCCTCCCAGCAATTTGCCTCCCAGCAAACAGCACAGATGATATACACTGTTTGCTGTGTATTTCTGTGCATGTGTGCCTGACCCATAGAAATAGCAAAGAATTGGAGAAATGTACATTATGGCAGTATATTAATGCCAGAAAGTTTTCTTAAATGTAGTCACACTAACTCCTCCCAATTATTTAAATAGATCTACTCCAAACATGACTAAGTCAGGGTTTAACTCAGCTGCCTTATCTTAATACTAAAACAGGAACACTGTTACACTTCAGACTATACTTGTGCAGATGCTGTTAAAACTGATGTGGCTTTCTGGAAGTATACATTATTCTCTGCTATTTAAAAGAAGATACAATAGCAATGGGCCTCTTCAGATCAAGCATTTATTTTAAAAAGCTTCTTCATTTCCACAAGAAAATAAAATTATGCTTCTGCCTCTGCCTCCCAGCAATTTGCTTCCTTGCAGTTTTAGTTTCACTTTCATTTTAGCACATGGGCCTGCCTGCAGCCCCAATCAGCTGGTGGTCGGGAGGCCGATAATCAGTTGCTTGTGCTAATCAGGCTCTGCGCTGTTTGCTGCAAGGAGGTAAATTGCTGGGAGGCAGAGGCCAAAGGGTGGGGGTGGCTGGGTGGGCTACATTTGGTGTATAAGACACACCCAAGTTTTCACCCTCTTTTGGGGGGTAAAAAGGTGTGTCTTATACTCCGAAAAATACGGTAACTAGGAAAATCCTATCTGTAACTCTGGAGTTAATTCTTTGGAGTAAGATACATGGTTGTGGGATCCACTGTATATGTGGGTATTCTCCGTATTCTTGACAACCTGTGTAATTCTACATTTTTATTATGACTAACACTTGCTTTAGGTTCATGTTCAGAAACATAAAGCTGTGAACAGTCATTCTGAATAGCTCTTCATGAAAGTTATTTGCAGTTCAGAGTGAAGCTGAACTGGCCGCCAGTGTAGCGTCTGATATCTGCTCATTCAAGCATTACAAAATTATGTCTTCGTCCCAAAAGAGTTATGTTGAAAAACTGTGAGCAAAATCATATTTCATCACCTTTTCCTATTTGTTGTCTTTTTTATTCAGGTTACGACTTCTGTCAAGTCCTGCAGTGGTTTTCTGAGCGGGTTGATCGTATCATCCTTTTATTTGATGCCCATAAACTTGATATTTCTGATGAATTCTCAGAAGCAATCAAGGCATTCCGGGGTCAGGATGACAAGATACGGGTGGTGTTGAATAAGGCTGACCAAGTGGACACCCAGCAGTTAATGAGAGTATATGGTGCACTCATGTGGTCCTTGGGCAAAGTAATTAATACTCCAGAAGTATTGCGAGTTTATATTGGTTCTTTTTGGGCCCAGCCCCTGCAAAACACAGAGAACCGAAAATTATTTGAGGTAGAGGCACAAGATCTGTTCCAGGACATTCAGAATCTTCCACAAAAAGCAACAGTGAGAAAACTGAATGATCTGATCAAGAGGTCACGGCTTGCAAAGGTAAGGTGGGGTGTACTATATAGCTACTGACTGATGTGGCTGATTTGCTCACTTGCCATTTTCATCTGCAGCATAATAATTGGCCATCTATATAAAGTCACAGAAATGTCATTATGATTATTGTTTAACTTTCCATGTGGGAGAGATAGACACCTAGTAGACTAGAGTGTTGATTGTCAGTGGAAAGGGAATCCATTGTCTTCCATGGTAGAAATTTTGGGAAGTGTTATTATTTTCTTTCTTTAAAATATTTTTCTCCTGATGTATCAAACCTTTATTTACATTTATATTTCCTTTCCTGTTTTCCTTTTTGTTCTACCATTAGAAAATGATGGCTTTAATGGCACCCAAGAGTCTCTGCATTTAAAAAAAAGACATTTAAAGGAATTCCTTATTACAATAAATAATTAAAGGATTATTCCTCTGTGGCCAGAAAATGCCAAACAAGAAATATACTTTCTGCAAGTTGAGAGTATATTTACTCTCAACTATCTAGTGGTCCTTTCCTCCCTTCTGCTATTTTTGCCACTATTCTGGTGGTTGTCATTGTAATATTGTAACCCAAAAGTGAAAGTGTCTTAATTGCAAGGAAAAGAGTAAAAATCATTTTTCCTCCTTTCTGCAAGTGGACAATCTCATGATTTCTTTTTGTCCGGAAAGACTGCACCAGACAGAATGCCCTATCTCAGTGATGGCGAACCTATGGCACGTGTGCCACAGGTGGCACGCGGAGCCATATCTGAGGGCACACGACGCATTATCCTATGTCAGCTCCAGCACGCATGTGCGCGCTGGCCAGCTGATTTTCGGCCTTCCGGAGGGTAGGGGGGGAGGTCGTTTTCGCCTTCCCCAGGCTTCAGGAAAGCCTCCGGAGCCTGTGGATGGGGGAAAATGGACCCAACGGGCCTACCGGAAGTTCGGAAATGAACTTGTTTCCGAACTTCCGGTAGGCCCGTTGGGTCCGTTTTTCACCATCCACATGCTCCGTAGGCTTTCCTGAAGCCTGGGGAGGGTGAAAAATGGCCCAATGGCCCAACCGGAAGTTCGTTTCCGAACTTCCGGTAGGCCCGTTGGGTCCGTTTTTCACCATCCACATGCTCCGGAGGCTTTCTTGAAGCCTGGGGAGGGTGAAAAACTGCCCAACGGGCCTACCGAAAGTTCGGAGGCTTCAGTGAGCCCTGCGTGCATGCGCTGGGGGCAGCGCGGGGTGGTTGTGCGTGCATGTGTGGGGGAGGGCATTGCATTATGGGTGTGGGCACGCGCGAGCTATCGCACGCACGCGCACCCTTTTGGCACCCGAGCAAAAAAAGGTTCGCCATCACTGCCCTATCTAGTAACCAGCCTTTTGGCACCCGAGCAAAAAAAGGTTCGCCATCACTGCCCTATCTAGTAACCAGGGTCCACCACCTTGCCATTCCCCATTCTTTCAAGGACATTTAGTCCACCATAGATCCTTACTTGAAAGCCCTTTTATTTGTTTTATTAAGGAAAGAAATCAAATTGCTTAGGCTGCTATGGAAGCTTCCTATTTCAGTATAACCAAGCATTTAAAGCGTTTTAATTTTTTTCTCTTCTCCCCCTTCCCCCCCCCCATCTTAAGTTGCAGCAGTTGTGCAGGATTCAGAAGGTTCATTCCACATTTCACTCATTCATTGACCTTGGATAACTTTGGATCGGTTTCTCTCTCTAACCCATCCAGTAAAATTAGGAAAGAAGGCCTGAGAATAAGTCATCTTGGCTTCTAATCCAATTTTATGACACTTGTGGCAAGTCTTTTTCCCTGATTGCAGGATCTTCTGTCTGGTGCTGCATCTTGGCTTCTGGATTTTAGGCCTTTTGTGGAGAAAGGTGGCTCAATAACCTTAGAGCTCCCATGCATAAAAAATGCTGGAAGGTTTTTGCACGGAGCCAAGGAAATGCTAACATCATGAATAAGGAGTGGGATACAAACAATTTATTTATTTTCATTTTCTTTGATTTGGTTAAGGGCATTTATTACTGCAGGATTTGAAGCAGTAATAAATTGAAGGAAATTGACTTGTGTGAACCTGCTGGATCAATTTGATGTATATAAAATATAAATTATTTTAATATTCATTTTAAATTTATTAATTTAATTTATGTAAAAATAGTATAAATTATTGTAAACTTGTATGTAGAAACTTGTATATACAAATATAGGCATCCTAATTCAGTTTTAATTTCTTTCTTTGTCTTGGTCCTTTTTCTTTTCATACATCTGGGGTTGTGTTTTTCTGTCAGTATCAGGTATAAACTGCTTGACGATATTGGATGTCATGTAGTACAAGCAGGAGACAGGCAGAAGTGGAATTTGTAGCCATTGAACTGAAATTTCAATACCTTTAAAGGAAAAAAAAACAAAGCAAAATTCCAATGGCTTTACAAACCATGGTGTATATAAAATAAGATTTACCTTTCATAGGGAGGAATTTTAATTATGCTTCATAATGATATTCAAAGAATGTTGTAGTTTCAGTCCAGTAGTCTTGGCTTTTTTTCCACTGTAATTCTGAATACAGAAGCTGTGACTCTTGCTAATTGTGATACACTCTTCAGTTTTTATTCCAGTCACTGTTTCACTCTTTCTCGTAACTGAAATATTCTAGACTCACAAGGGGGAATTATGTAGATTATATATAATTATATATTTGATTGGGAGCTGCCCAGAATTGGTTAGAAGATGGGCGGCTACATAAATGTTTTAAATAAACAAATAACTTTTGTAAAGGTTTTTGAACAAACACTGTGCTTGCTCAACCTCTATTTACATAATTATTAAGACCCTTTAAACTTGTACTGACTGCTGCAGGCATTTTCCTGTAATTTTCCTGGCCATTAAGAATAGGTGGAAGCTCTTTCATCTTGTTTGTTTCAAAATTAGAACATGATTTCATTCGTTTTCTTTGAAAGCATTGTTGTATGTATACATGCATACATGTTGCATCTATAGATAGCAGTTGCTGTCAATATCAATATGCAAGGTTATCTACATCCAAGTACAGCAGGTATCAATCCATGGGCATCCACAATGGGGTAAGAAGCTTTTCAAATAGCATGTAGTGGAAAGTCCATTCCTGTTTGGCAAAGGCACAAGATAAACTTTACTGAAACTTGGCATTATACTTTTCAGATTGATGTTCCTCAGCTTTATTGCCTTCTTTTAATAGTTCTAATAGTTCTACCCTTGCCTGGTAACGTTTGTAAAATTGCAAACATTGTCTAAACATGGAATCATACAAGTAGTTGTCAAGTAATATATAAGGTATCAGCTAAAAGAGAGAAGAGGTTATATGCATATAAAAGCACATATATTCCTAATCTATAATTCCAAACATTAATTAATCTATAATTTTCAACATCCTGCTGAGGTTTCCAAATGTGGTTATCTCAGTAAACAGTGTTTAGGATAATGATAGAGATCCTATCTCTCAATAATCGAAAAAGATTATGAAGCTAGAGAGAGAAAGAAGGAAAAACACTTATGTTACCTTAACAATTCTTTCCTGTTAATTTACACACAATTTCGTGATGAAGGGATTAAAGGCCTGTTCCTAATTTCAAAACTCAGGTGGTGCCTTTTAAGATTCACCCATTTTATTAAAAAGCATTTAGTTTCTGGAACTGTAGTTCAGATGCACCGAGTAATGAAGGGACCCAAAGAACTGAGCTACAGTTCCTGGAAGCCTCTGCCTTTTAATAGAATGGGTGAATCTGGGGGGGGGGGGAGAACAGCAACCAGAGTCCTCCTGATTTTTGGCTACAATAGAACAATGCAGTTTTTGTCCTACAGTCCCGAGTTCCAGGATTTAAAGGGAAAGGGTTCCTGCCATCTAGGGGATCCCCATACTTTTTCCTTGGTTGAGCCCCTTTTTTTTTTTGGTGGAAGTTAAGCCAACTTCCACCATATTGAAGAACAGACAAGGCCAGGAATTCTTTTGTGCTCATTCATGTTACTTCTTAATAATCCTTAAACTAATTTCTTATATATGTTTTTTTTATGTTTTTCAACACAACAAACTCTCTGAACTAAAGCATGCATTTTTCCTTTTCTTAGAAGTTGCTCCCAATTCTAATTTTGAATTAGTTCAAGCCTTTCTTTTCCCCCCATTTCCTCTCAAAAGTTGGGCAGTCCCTAAGTTTACTAATTGTTTTTGTAACCCATTCTTCCATACATCATCAAACATAAATGTTTGCTAGACATACTTAAGATCTCATTCTCTGGTGAAACTCTTCCAGAAATACAAATATTATTTTTATTGGATTTTGCTGCAGTTTCATATCCATTGTATTTTATGCATAATTCTAATTTCCTGACTTAGTAAATTCCTCAGTTTGATATAAGATTCTGGTTCCAGTGTTGTATATTTTGAAGTTGCTAATTCTTTTTAGAGCTATGTTGGTGCTGTTTTGGAATATCAGATTTTCATTAAACGCCCATGATTAAGCTTCACAAGTTCCTTTGTGGATTTGTGTATGCTTAATTTATTTACATGAAATATACATAGATGCATGTAAATAAATGAATACATAAACATAATATTTTTTAAAATTAATTACTCTTTTTAGGTGCATGCTTACATAATCAGCTATTTGAAAAAGGAAATGCCTTCAGTATTTGGAAAAGAAAATAAAAAGAGGGAATTGATCAATAAATTACCTGAAATTTATCGTCAGCTACAGCAGGAGTATCAGATTTCAGCAGGAGATTTTCCTGAAGTCAAGAAAATGCAGGTATTGTATCTCGTATTATAGGTAAATAGGCTACCAAACAACAATTTATCTGTTCAAAGTTGCATACACGATAATAATTTCATCTCTCCATCTAGCCTCAGTTTTAATTCCCACAATTGTTTTGGGATATATATTATAATTAAAAAGAATATTTATTTATTTTTCACATTTGTGAACTGCCCATCTCCCTCAAAGAGGGACTCTGGGTAGTGTACAGTAAAATGTCAGAATATATAACAGTGTGTAAAAATTAAAACCTTAGAATTAAAATTTCAAAACTCAAATGTTTTTAGAGGGGCGTGCATAAGCGCACCAGCGTGCCTATCATCCCTGTCCAAATGTTCCCTTTTATTTGTACCCATTTTATGTATTCAAATAATGTTATACTTATGTATATTATCAAATACGTACTTGACAACATAAAAAAATAAATAGAGGTTTGCAAAAATCAATTGAAAAGGCAAAGGGAGGGCTCTTGGGGCAACAACCATGCTCCACGGCTGCGTGATCCTTTGAGCTCCCCATGCAAGGCCATAAATAAATAAGTAAGATTAGTCACACAGTCAGACAGATGTTTAAACCGGATTTGTCAGTTTTATCCACTTACCGAGTTTTTCCTAGGGCCTTGGGAAGATGATAGTGATGATGATGATGATGATGCACTTTATTAAAAAAAGTTCTGTCCTCTCACAGAACTATTCCCACCTAGCTTTGCAATTTGCTTTCAACAATCTTATGTGGTTAGATTGTGTTTCTGGTTGGGATATTTACACTGAAAAACCTTCATGGTCTTGTCAGCATTCAGTGCTGCCCTTACTGCCTCAACTACCTATACTCCTTTTAGAAAAAAAAAAAAAGACTTGTTATATTGTTTTGCAGACTAGGGGAGATAGACGCGCTAAAGCAAATGAGTTCTTATGAGAGAGAAACATAAGCCACTTATTAAAAATGTAATGATACATACCTATTGTGATTCTTAAGCAAACATAGGAAGATGATGATGATGATGATGATGATGATGTTTGTATCTTGTCTTTTAACCCGGGATGGCCAACGTACCTAATTTAAAATTAATATTAATTTTTAATGTATCTGATTGCCTGTTTAAAATTGTTGGCTCTAATTTAAGAGAGAGTTAAAGTCTTAGATTTGTTGGATACACTGACAAATAGCTTCAATTTCAAGGTTTATAGGCCTTGCTGAGAGCTATGATAAATAAGTGATAATGTCTTTTTAGTCAGTCATAAAAAGCAGACTTGGAAACTTCAGTTGGAAGTGTAATGCCTCTTTTGGGAAGGAGGAAAAGATGGACTGTAAAACAGGGGGACTTTTTAGATTCTGTCCTGAAGTCTTACAAATCATCAAGCAACACTAAGCTAAATAAAGTAGCAACTGTAAATATCAGTTTCCTGCATTCACTTTAGGGGAAGGACATTTGAATTATTTTTATTTCATTGGGGAAGGGGAAAAACTCAGTAAGAGTTTTGAAGAGCAAGAGAAAAAGATTCAAGGTTTTTTCTCCATTGTATCCCCTTGGGAATAGCAGTTAGGTAGTTGTTTGGAATATTCCTGGTCTTGTGTCCCTGAGTGGAATGTACGCAGCCCGTCTTCCCTGTGCACTCCTACACAAGCATACACAGAGCAGAAACACACACTGAAATGCAACACACTACTTTTTTTTCCCAGAAGAAAATAGCAGATGTTTCTTACAGCCCTGCTGATAAAAGAGAATTCTAGATGCCAATGCCCTGAAACTTTTTTCAGTCTTTTTATTCTAGTACAGATGTATATGCTAGCTGGGAAATTCTGGGAGCTAAAGTCCATATTTCTTAAAGTTACCAAGCTTGAAAAACACTGGTCTAGTGGAATTTTATATCAGGGTGGGAAAGACAATAAATAAAATTGAGTTCAAAAGGGCCCGGATCTGGCTGAGGGCTGCAAAGAAAAACTTTCCAGAAATTTTTTTGATGACAATGCATTCCTGCGGGAGAGGCAGTGGGGTAGTGGCTTGGAATGCTGTTGCCTTTTCACTGTAAGCCCCTTTCCTTTCCCCTACTGTTCACATGAACCAAGCAAGAACATTTCCTTTCCCCTCCTGTTCACATGTACCTCACAGCGCATACAGATTGGATGCAATAAGTTGCTTCTTTACGCAAAAGAAAATTCAGATGCTGCTTATTGCCATTGCTGTTAAAGGGTTGGGGGAAAAATTCCAGAAGGTATACACTACATGCATTTTATACTTTTTAAGTGCAGATTCTTATTTGTGAATAGCATTAGTGGGGTGAGAAGTTACTAATGTTGAAAGTATAATTGGCTTCCTAATAATTCTATAGGAATTGTTGAGTTGAAGCTCAATTGATTATGTTGACTGCTGCTGATGGAAATTCTGTACCTAGAGATATGTTGCTTTTCTACTCCTGAAATGAACTTAAATTTTCATCCTGTATCCTGTTTGTCCAGACTGGATAAATATTGTTTCCCCAAACATATTGTTCACTGTTTAATGTTGTTTGCAACATTCTGTATTCCTCCTTTTCAATCTTGGTAAGCATCAATAATTTCTTCAAGGAGTTATTGAAAAGATTCTGACTTGTCATTGTTATGTCTTTTTGTCATTTCATAGGAACAATTGGAGAACTATGACTTCACTAAATTCCATTCACTGAAACCAAAACTGATAGAAGCCGTCGATAACATGCTGGCCAATAAAGTGGCTAATTTAATGACTCTGGTTACACAGGAAGAACGTAGCATGCCAACACAGAAGGTTCACGGCGGGGCATTTGATGGCACCACAGCAGGACCATTTGACCATGGCTATGGGGAAGGTGCCAAGGAAGGAGCTGATGAGGAAGAATGGATTGTTGCCAAAGATAAACCCACATATGATGAAATCTTTTACACTCTCTCGCCAGTCAATGGTAGAATCTCTGGGGCCAATGCAAAGAAAGATATGCTGACCTCCAAACTGCCAAACAGTGTCTTGGGGAAAATCTGGAAACTTGCTGACTGTGATAACGATGGCATGTTGGACGAAGAGGAATTTGCATTAGCGAAACATCTCATCAAGATAAAATTGGAGGGATATGAACTGCCTGATAACTTGCCCATCCATTTGGTACCCCCATCCCATAGAAAAAATGTGTGTGGAATAGAGCGGTAAATGAATTGTGAAAAAGTTAATCACACAAAATGTTGGAAACAGTTACATAGAAAAATTTGCAAGAATCCTTCAAGAATTCTTGAAGAAAATTAATTAATATACTTTCAAGAAAAACTTGAAAGTATATTAATGTGCCAATATTTTCAGAGCCATATCAAATGTTAAATTTGTCCTATAGCAAAATCGCTTTTGCATTTTAAAAAAAAAAAGCACACAGAGCATAATTGGCAATGAGAAACTAATTAATCAGGGTATCCATGTATGCACATTTGTGTCCTTATAGAAATTATTTCTGATTTTTAAAATATACATGAATTAGATGTGATATACTTTGTAAGCTACAGGAACCGGCAATGTAGAGCACCAATTACTTTTATGAGTAGATATAGAAACCCTCTTGCACAAAAATATTTTGGCAGAAGTGCCTTTTAAATCTCTTTTTGCAAATATTAAATGGGTAAGAAGAAATATTTCCACTAAATTTACAGTCACATTGATGAAATAGGATTAGGTAGGTGTAAAATAAATTCAAATATTTAAATAATAAAATATAAAACCTAAGGCCTTTACAAAACTTTAAAACAGTTCTCTTCCAAGAGCAATTGATTTTTTTTTCTATTTGAAATATGTTCGAAATATTTTTATGATATTCCAAACTCTTTCTTAGATTAGATTACATTTTAGCCTAAAAGAATGCATTTCAGTGCAGCTTCGTTGTTTTAATCAAATATTTAAAAGCATGCTTTAGTTTAAAATTTATGAGCAAATAGTTCACTGGGAAAAAGAAAACAATGGTATACAAAAATTGTTTTAATAAATATTAACTTCATTTGAGAAAATTGGGGAAATATAATTAAGAAATAATTATTTCAGTTGATGTGTTTTAATTGTGATCAGAGTAATTGTTGAAATTATCCATATAGCCTTTTTGTAAATAAGAGATAAAATATCAGTTTTGCAGGATTAGATTCAAAGCCAGATTCTCCAGAAATTCTATAAACAGGACATGACAGTACCTACATGACAGGTATTACAGTACCTTTCCCTGTTCTCAGCATTTGGTGATTAGAGATATGCTATCTCAGACCATGGAGTTTCCATTTAACATCATAGCTGAAAAGTTATGATAAAATTAGTGTCTGTATATTTTATTTTTTACTTTATAAAGTCATTGAAGAGGAGGCTATCACCAAATATTGTGGTCAGATCCTAATAGGTTAGAGGTAATTGATACCTTTTAATTAACTATAAATCTGTAGGGTACTTTTTGTACAAATATAGTTTTAAAAAATACCCATTCTGAGAATTCAATTCCATAAAAATAAAACTTGCTGACCACCTAACAATATTCTTTGCAATGCTACCATTCATAAATAAAAGGTATGCTTACTGAAAGTGAATTTCATACGGGGCAGGTAAACTGGTTTGATATTCTTCTCAGTGATATTATTCATTGTTAATGTGAAAGGCAAAATTGATCCTTCTTTGGTATTCCCAGTTTTTGATGGGTAATGATCCTAGGGATCTTGCTTGCTATTCCCTTGCTTCTTCCTTTGTATTGTCAGGTATGAACTTGTTCTACACAATGACCAAGTTCAGTTGAGTTGCTGCCTTGAGCTTCTGAATGAAAGGCAGGATATGAATGTGACAAATATGAAGTCAGATTGGTCCAGCCATCTCAGTCTCTTCTGCACTGATGAGTGGTCTTTCCAAACTTGTTGCCTCAGATCCCTTTAAGTGGAGGTGCTAACATGAGATCTCCTGTTTGTAAAACATATACTTTGTCAGGAAACCATGTTATATTTAGGCATTACATTAAGCCATAGTATGATTAACCATGGCTTACTGAGGAAAACCCTTTTTTCTGGGTTAACTTTACGGCTAAGTATGATTAGAACAGGGTATCACTTTTGGATCTTCATTATAACCGCTTTGTGAGCATTGTCATTAAGGTGCTGTAATCATCTCAACTTTTTGTTTTAGTAGATTGCTTAATGAAAACCACCAAACTGTCAATCTAGCTCCAGGTCTGTTACCAAGATTAATATTGAAGTACAAACCCATCAGTCAGGAAGGATAGTATAGGCCAGTGCTGGTTTTGCAATGGTGGGGATTTCAAGATTTTTGAAGGAGCTGATTTATTGATAAAGGGTAATAAGAGACAAATGGCCAGGAGGACCACGTTGGACTAAAGAGCCTGGTGCCTGGAAGGAATTTATCATCTTTCACTCTTGTATTATTGAGTCTTAGCAGATACAGTTTATTTCAAGGGGAAAAATCCTTAAAGGGAAACTGAAATTCTTGTGACACTGAAAAAAGAAATCAAGAGATAAAATTCTATCTGTAAATCACAAATACACAGAATATATAATTTTATTTATTGCCAAAAATAAAATAAAAAACTATACAACTTAAGCCATTTTAATTTGTCTTTCTTTTTAGAGTCATGTGTGTTTGCATGCACAAATGTTTGCATGTTTTCCCACTTTAAAGTCTGTGTGGTCCATGGAGAAGAGTCTTCAGGTCAAGCTTAGCAACCAGCAACTTTAGGGCCGTGTCCATATACAGTAGCTTTCTTTACAGGCATAGTTTTCTACTGCCTCCTTCCAGGATGTGTTTTCAAGTTCCCACTAATGTCTACAGCTCTGGTCTTTCTTGGTGATCTCTTATCTAAACACTAGTCAGGTCCAACCTGCTCAGCTGTTTAGATCATCCAGAGTTGTTTGACTTAGATGGCGCCATGGATGTCTTACTGGGTTGTAGCAGAAACAGCAAATGTAGATATTCCATGAAAATTGTTGCTTATCTCCCTTTTTTCTAAAAACCTTGTATTTCTAAAAGATCCTCATTTTTTTTTTAAATTATTCTGCTGTCATATTTTGAGATTGTAGTATGTGAAATTTGCTCTGCTTTCTTCCTTTTTGCTGAAAGAAAAATTGCTGATGGGTGTAAACTGATGACTATCTTTAAAACAGCAAGACCATGGCATCAAACAAAGTGAGACAATTCAGCCTCATTTTCTATCATAACCTTTAGTAATCAACTGGATTCTCGGGGGGGGGGAGGGGTTCAGGCATAGTATAAGGGAGGAAAAGGTTTATTTGAAAGAAGGGTTTACTTCTGGCCTCTTTCAAGAATTGCTTCTCTGCGTATCTCTCCACAAGAGTTTCCCAAGTGTTATCCACAACATAAGGGATTTTCCAGAATGATGCACCACTTCCATTACAACACTGCTAACAGCCAAACAAAGTTACCAAACATATTTTCCCCCTGAATCATATTGAAGCCCCAAAGGATTGCTAAATAAAGTATAAATCATTCATCCATGGGCTATTTTTGGCCAATTCCTAAGACGTCCCATCCAACTATAGCTCCACAGAAGATTTCCCAACTCTTAGGATTTTAAAATATGCATGAAAACCCCTTTGGTTAAATAGAAATTCAGTATTTCTGGTTTTATGCACTTATATGGGAAGACAGAAGGCATGCAATAGCATTTTGTTCACATAGGATTTGATGCTGAATTAGAAATCTCCAGGTCACCAATAGTACAATTCCAGGGTTTGAGCACAATACCTGTTTCTCTACTTACAGCTTTAGGGTTGATGCCATATGAAATTCCTTTTTTCAAATATGATTACTTCGTTTTTGTACTATTGCTAAAAATCTTGGATGTAATCTATTCTTCGAGATCTAATTTTGTTATTGTTTAGGGGCACATGTTGCATTGTTTCAACAATTGTAATTCTTTTGTACAGTTTTCAAACACTGCAGTGTTTTTTAGTTCCCACCCACCCACCCACCCACCCACCCATCCACCCATCCACCCATCCACCCATCCATCCATCCATCCATCCATCCATCCATCCATCCATCCATCCATCCATCCATCCATCCATCCATCCAATCATTGCTAATGGACTTAAAAGAATTGCTATTTATTAAAAACAATGGAAAAAGTTATCTTTTCTGCAGTGGTCTGCCATCTGGTGGTTAAAAATAGCATTGATAATTGGACTACTGCAGTATTTATATGTCCTAGAATTGATATGAATTCAGTCTTAGATTTCAAAAAGTGACATGATTGCTCTGATGTTTTTCAGTGCTTGAAATATTTCAATCAGATTTTAGATGAATAACTGAAAATTTCAAAATTCAGAACGTTTACTTCAATTGAGCTTTGAAATGAAAGCATATTGTATCCTAAAACCTTTTAAAAGGTTTTCAATATGTGTCTAAAAAAACAGATTGGTGTAGTGGTTAAGGCATTTGGCTAGAAACCAGAAACCATGAAGCAGAAAGCCAGTGAAGTGACCCTGGGCCAGTCATACTTTCTCAGACCTAGGAAACCACTTCCAAAAACATTGCCAAGAACTGCAGGGACTTGTCAACATTGGAATCAACACTGACTCAAAGGCGGGGGGGGGGGGAAATATTGTATTTGGTAAAAACAAAAAACTTGTTTTTTCCAAGAAAATTGAGAGAACCCATATACAATAGTTTAGCTGGCTTTAGAATTTTAATTGTTAACTAAAATATTTCCTAATCAAAGAAGCACCACAAAATTTTTCTCATTGTTTTCTTCATTGTTATCATTTTCATTCACAACCCATACAGAAACTGTCTTTTGCAATTGTATCTGTTGGTCTTAAAAATAACTTACTTAAGAAACAGCCTGCTTGCAGCAATCACACCGGAAATGTGAAGATAAAAATAATTTCTTCTACCAATTATACCAGTAGATGGTATTGCCCTCCTACTGGTAACTTCCATTGTGGCAGCAGAAAAAAAAATATAGTGCAATAGCACTCTAGAGCCATTAGTTAATTATTTCACATACTAATTCAGTGAGATAATCATGAAAATGTAGGTATTGTGAAAAATGGACAAAGGACAATATAAATCAAATAACTGGTATTTCACAATTGGCAATAAATGTGCTAGGCGTTGCTGGTATTTATAGTGGTTAGTCACTATAACAGTTTTATTACCAAATCTTATTTCCTACTAACACCCAGGGTTCAAAAATTCACTAATGCAACAACATGACTCATTTACTTGAAAAAAAGGAATTTATTAGTTCAGGAGTACAGTCATGCTGGTTTCCTTGGGTGTCACTCTGAGGTTGTGCTATTTTCTAGAAAACCTTGAGTTTTAATGTTTTATTGGTAAGAGCAAAGTAGATTTTAGCTACCCCGGAGCAAAAACAAATAGCATAACATAGCAGAAAATGTTAAGAGGAAAAAAGTTTAAGATAATGAAGTTTCTTAAAAAGGGGGGTATTAAAAGCACAACTGCAAAGAGTTACGGGGGGGGGGCGGAATCCAATAAGAAAAAACAATGGAGGATAGCAGAAGAAGCCAATGTGGCTTTACAAAAAGCTTTCTGAAGATCACAAAACAAAGATAAATAGGTGCATAGAAACAGACCACTTCACCAAGTAACAGTACATCAGATAAACCAGAATAAAGGCAGATAGACGACTTTCTGAGACACTGCCCAATTATCTCTCTCATAAGAATATATTGTATAGATTTTTACCTAGTAGTACTTTTCTTCACATACCATTTTCAATTTTGGTTTTGGTTTTTTTTTTAGTCATGTCATTCCCCAGACCCAAGTTTAAAAAATAGTATTTCCAACAGTCTGTTGGGATAAAAGGAATAAACAATATGGGAAAAGCACAGAGAGCCTGGTTTGGGGAATTATTTCATATTGCCCAAAGGCCATGTCTATACCCTGTTTCCCTGAAAATAAGACCTATCCCACAAATAAGACCTAGCATGTTTTACGTGTGTGCCTAATATAAGCCCCACCCCCAAAATAAGCCCTACTTAAGAGCCTGCACTTAAGAGGCTGCCCGCCCATTTCGTCTGGTTGCTCGCAGTGCCGTAGCCACAAGGCAAGGCGGGGTGGTGGTGGAACTGCCCCATGCGCCCTGCACCGGCTTACCTCAGGGCCCCCGCAGCCAGGCCATCCACGCCATGACACCTTCCTCGCAGCGGCAGCACCAGCAGCCATGTGCAGCAGGAGCCCACGTGGCTGCCAGCCCACTTCTTCTGCTTGCTCACGGTCGCAGCAGAGCAGGAAGCCAAGAGGCGCACTGGTGCCATGGCCACGAGGCGAGGCAGGTGTCAGGGCATGGATAGCCTGACTGCGGGGGCCCTGAGGTAAGCCGGTGTGGGGCACGTGGGGCAGTATTGCACTTTTTTCCAGGTATTGACCAAGTTGTATACATATGTACTGTATATACATTGCCTATATGTCCCAATGTCTATGAAAGTCAAACTAGGCTGGTGTATAAATATTGCAGCTTTAGGTATATGTTTCTCTTCTCCCTTTATGTTGGGTCTGTGTGCGTATGTGTGCACCGAGGAGCATGGTATGATATGGCTGCAGAGAGGGCAAATGTAAGTTTAGGTTACATGAAAAAAGTATAGTTTCCGTATCACAGGAAGTAATAGTTCCATATTATTCTGCATGGATCAGACCCCATCTCTAGTTCTGACCAATATTCCTGAAAAAGAAAAGATTCAGAGAAATTGGAACAGATGCAATGAAAGACATTGTGGCTGACCACAGGAGTCTAGAAAATTGGATGACAAGATGAGCCCAAAGGAAATGGGTCTACATAGCCTTGAGGAAAATTGGAAGGGATATGAAAGCTTTTATAAGCACTTGAAGATTAAGATTAGGAGAAAGTCAAGACCTGTTTCCTAGTATTCCAGAATGCAAGAAACAGTACAATAATTTATTTTACAGGAAGGCAGGTTCCAATCAAACATTATTTTTAAAAAAGATGTGGGGGGGGGAACCTCTGATCAAGTGGACTGATTGAACAGTAGAACCCTTTACACAGAAAAAATGATGAATTGCTCTTTATGGGATTTGTTCAGATGGAGGACCTGAGATGTTTTAATTTGGATTAAGCAGCAGTGAAAAGGAAGTTGGATTCGATAACTAAAGGCCTTTTTGACATCTAGGATTCTATCAGTGCCAATGTAGTATCTTCATCCCCAAGAACTTTCTGTGTATGCAGTGCAAACTGGGCTCAGGAAATAAGAAGAATTGCTCTGGGCCATTACAAGAATAAACAGTATAAATACAGTATAGTGAAGCATATTTAATTGCTGTCAACATCAATATGGGAGGATATCTACATCCAAGTACAGTAGATGTCACTCCATGGGCAACCACAGTGGGATAAGGAGGTGCAAATGATGTCCCATGCATCATGATATCATCATGAAAATGATGAAACTCTTGTACTAGATAGAATGATGTGATTACAGAAATATTTCATTTGCTCAGTGATACCATGACTCGTGTCATCATTTTGACATCATTATAGCTTTTTAAGGACACCTCTAAACTGCACAACCTACTGGTGTTACATTTTATTCTTGTTGGCCTGAGGAGGAAGAGCATTCAGAATTAGTCTACTGCCTAAAGCAATTCCCACAATACTGTTAGGAAATCAGATACTGCTGTTGTTTTGTTTGGGTTTCATTAAACAGGAAAAAAATAAAAAGAGGAAAAACATGTTGCTTAATAGGTATAGATTGCACATGGACAGTTATAATGAAATGTCATGCATTAATGAAAAATTTACATACTTATAGACATACAATTTTTTTTACATATATATGGACATATATAAAATGCCTATACACAGAAACACTTCGTTACTGTAAAAAGTTTACAAAACTATATCTTTCTAATTGATACTTATTTATATATAGCTGCCAGTTGTGAATGCTGCAACACTGGAAGTTTTTAAGAGGAGATTGGACAAATCTCTTTCATTTGTCTGAAATGATACAGGATTACCTGCCTGAGCAGGGGGTAGTACTAGAAGGCCTCCAAAGTCCCTTCCAACTCTGTTATTCTGTTCCTATATAAGTTAGATGATTGTTGCCAACTGTAGCCTCCAAAATGAGAAGTGAAACGTTTTCAAAGAAAAACAAGAAAGTCCAGTTGCCTCTTGAAAAAGCACCTTTGGGACAACCATGACCTGGATGACTGAGAATCTCCATAGACATTTAGTGATGCACTAAGGGATGAATGGTGAGGGAACAAGCAGAGCTGAAGAAATTTTTGGATGAGAAGCGAAACGTCTTCAAAGAAAAACAAGAAAGTCCAGCTACCTGTTGAAAAAGCACCTTTGGGACAACCATGACCTGGATGACTGAGAATCTCCATAGACATGTAGCCTTGTGCAGACACATGCACCAACGTGGCATGTAAGTACCCTTTTTCCTTTCCTGTGGCAACCTTGCATCTTTACTTGTTTTATATCAGATTGTGAGGAATGTGAAGTAGTGACTCTGAATATACCATTAGCACAATCCTTTTGCCAACAACCTTTACCCCCAATGTTCTGATAAACTTTTCTTTCCTGGTCAGATGTTCATGGAGATTATAAATACTTTCTTATTATCATAGCATTCAAAGTTCATTGTGTGTGCACAAATAGGCCACTGGTTTGGAACGAAGAAGCTCCCCTTTGAATGGCTGCTTTCTGAATTTAACAAGAACATCTTGGCAAGATTAGGTAAGTGGAGATTTTACAGAATTTTTATGTTTCTACATAAATAAGAAACAAATATGTGCTGTAGCTCTTCCTGGCAATGTTAAAGGTATGCTTATATTTTAAATCAAAGGTCATTCCTAGCTTTTTATAAGAGAAGAAAACTTTTACAGTAGAAAATGGGGATTTTCTTCAATAGAAACAAGAATTTATATGAGAGATGAATGAAGAGTCTGTTTGATTTGGAGTGTTTCAATCTTATTAAAATAAACCAGTCATTTGCTGAAGTTGGGAGTAATGTTAGAGAAAAAGAATTGGAAACTGGATTATATTCAGAAGCACAGATATGAGAACCTTATAAACCTTATAGCTGCCCAGAGTTACCTTGTAGAGGAGATGGGTGGCATAGAAATTTAATAAATAAATAAAATAAAATATAAAATTTCCAGGGAATACAAATTGAATGAAATCTGTGAGAAAACATCTTACCATCATAAAGGATGTACAAAGCTAAATGGCATACTATAAGCAATTAGGTAGAATTAAAAAACAGGAATTAGATCAGAGATTGTTCCATTGGTTTTGATGTCCATAAGCTGAAAAATAGCTTATTTGCTACCTTTATGTCTATTCTGTATTTACCAAGATCAGAAGAGGACAAGCAGCAGCAAAACAGATGAACTCAGTTGCAGTGGCGATGATTGTACCATTGGAAGATCTGAAAGACCAGGTTAGGGACAGGTCATAATGGAGCAAATATATCAATGTAGCAGGATTCTGGTGAGAGAGAAGTTCCCTGAGGATGGGTTCCAGCATGAGTCCAAAAGCTTAGAAGACTGAATCTCTGGTCCCAGTGACCGACACAGATTGGATCCTACAACATTATCCTGGGATACGTATATTTGCCTTCATTCGTGTATCAGTGTAGTCACAAAGAGTTGACAAAATCTTAATGGCACATAATCAATCAATCAACTTTTGCTAACAACCAATGTTATTTTTAAAAAGTAATAAATTAAACCTTAACTATATAAGTATTTTACTTACTCACAAAATTGATTAGAATTGATTTCTGCATTCCAGATTCTATAATTCCCAGCCCATATGGACCTCTCTACAAGACCATATCTGTTCCTGAATTTTTTGTTGTTAATATAACAGTTCAGAGATGGTGTCTTCATATGGATCACAGAGTTCTTTGTAATGTTTTCTATTACAATTTATTTTGTTTTCAAATGAGAAGTTTAAAATGTTAAGTTTAATGTTTGTCACAGGTTAGATGTTGTCTTATTTAGTACCATTTAAAGTGTTTCCAATGTACATGTTTATCATGATGACATTTATGTATTTAATTTACTACCTGTTGTAATCCCAAGAGCCTTGGGTGTTTATGATAATAACTCCCCCCCCCAAAAAAAACAATACATCTATACTAAAAGATCACTTCATTATTAAGTAATAAAACCTAAAGACCTTAATATCTTTATCCAACCTAGGTGTCTGCAAAGGATCTTTTGGTAGACATGTATTAGTTGATAGGTCTTTCTTTCCTATTCACAAGAAACAATACTTTTTATCCAGAAAAAAAGAATACTATGTCCAATGAATTTGATGTAAAGAAGAGGAATCAGGCCAAGAACTCAGGGGAATTGGCAGTAAATTGGGACATCTGATCATGTTGGAGTCATGTTGGAGTATTCTTGTTTTTAGGTCACCATGGAGGAAGAATATGTACAAGGACAATTCAAGAAGTTGCAAGCACAACGTATGATCATGCAGAAAAAAACATTTACCAACTGGCTGAATAATGTTTTCTACAAACACAGTGTAGGTAGCTTTCTTGTAATGTTCTTCGTAGATGATCCCTTTAAACACTTTTTTGTTGATGTTAACAAATTTCACCAATCAGCTTAATCTGTGATTCATTCATTATTTTTAAAACTGTAACAGCGAGAACAATACTCTGCAGAAAAGTCTTAGAAACAGAACTTCATAATAGGGTATCTGAGCCTGCCTTTTTCTTTATAGCTTTTACCTGTTAGGTCAAGATAAAAGAGCATTGCCTCTCTCCTGCTTATTATTGAGCAGTTGAATAACCACTAGTCCAATATCAGCTTCATGTCACAATTTCCATAAGCAAGATAGCATTAAGAACATAACATCATGTTATTGTTGTTGGCTTTATTTATGATCCTTTAATTTTGTAGGCAAACATTAAGATTCTAGATCTCTACACTGAACTGAAAGATGGTATTTATCTCCTGCATCTTTTGGAGCTACTGTCTTCCGAACAACTACCCAGGCCAAACAAAGGCAAGATGAGAGTTCACTTTTTGGAGAACAATAGCAAAGCCATTCAGTTCCTCGAATCTAAGGTGAGATATAAGATTTGGGGTTATAGTAGGCACTAATCAAGTTTTGGTTAGGATGGGAAGGTGGAAAGTCATATTGTCAACTGATATGGTTCTATCTACTGATGATTTTCAATATTTCCCACCTCCACTTTCATGATGGGGGGGGGAAATACCTACTAGCACTGTGAAAAACGTACTCACTCCTGAAAATAAGCTGATTGCACTCATCACCTTTGTCCAATTGCTGAAAACCATGCAAATTAGTCAGCATGTAAGAAGGATAGCAAAGATGGAGAAAAGTTTATCTCTATGTTTCGCATGTTTTCCAAGACCTATTCCTAAATGTACTGGTTGACACCCCCCCCCTTTTTTTATTCTCAGAGACTTTTGTAAACACACTAATGATAAGAGCCTCTCATGCATTTAGCAGGTACATGTGAAGCTAATTGGACCAGAAAACATAGTAGATGGAGACCAGACCCTCATCCTTGGATTAATGTGGATAATTATCCTCAGATTTCAAATTTCATTGGTCAGTCTTGACAAGGTAAAATTGTAATTTAAAAACTCCTCATTTTTTTCTTTCTGATTTAACCTGTTAGCTTAACAATTCTCCAACAATCTAAAAGTTGATACAACTTTGAAGGCTGAAAAGAAGCATAGAGGTGATTGTACTGTCTGCAGGAAATTTTATGATATTGTTCTCCTATAGATCCAGGATCAGAGCCTTCATACAAAATTGGTGAAATGTTTAAGTTAATATTCTACATATCTATATCAATATAATCACTGAAATCAGTATCCAGTGATCTAAGAATGAGATAAATTCTGTCACTCTTGAGACTTCTGAACCCTCGGAGAGGTGGAGCAAATGCATTAAAAAACCAACTGAATTTTGTATTTTCAGCTAACTGTTAATCATAGGAGAGAAGTGTGTGTGTCAACTCGTGAAGTTTTCCTAACCTGCTCCCGAGTTGCCATAGGCAAGGGGATGGGAATTGCTGGTAGATATGTCCTGACTGTCAGGGTTCCAAGTAACACCCCCAGCAGAAGTAAAACTCCAAGGCAGGCATTCTCCTCAAAGTTCCATTTTATTAGAGATGTCATATTGGCACATCTGGGAAAACCCGAATCTGAAAGGCCTCCGGGTTTTCCCCACCCAATTCAATGTCAAAGTTCCTTCCCCTGCACCCACATGTCCATCACGTGGTCCAATCATGTCCCTGTCCCAACTGGAGTTGCTTCCCAGTCACGCCACTCCAGGTGCAGTCTGAATGTCCTTGACTCCCAGGGAAAAGAATGTTGTTATGGCTATACATCTCACCCTGTCTCCATCCAACCCCCCTCCCATTTCCCACAGCATGCTCAGTCTTGAACTAACAGCAGGCTTCAACAAACTACTGTGGAAGACTGGATGCACTTTCCCTAATAGGTGTGGGAGATTAAGTTGAACCGTTATTGGGTTAATTACTTTCACTATTGAAAACGGTCCTAAGAACTTAGGTCCTAGCTTCTTGCTGGGCAATTTCAATTTAATGTATTTGGTGGACAGGTAAACGCGATCTCCCACGTGAAATGGGGTTCTGGAGACCGTTTTCAATTAGTTAGTTCAAGACTGAGACCACAGGACCATCCAGCACCTAAACCGATGGTAGTGTAAGGGGAAACCCATTATGAGGTTAAGAAAATTTTGGATTCCAAATTGCAGAGGGGTCATTTGTAGTATTTGGTCCATTGGAAAAGGTACCCTTTGTCTGAAGCTACCTGGGTTAAGAGCTAGGATGTGAAGGCGGATAGGCTAGTGAAACAATTCCACGATAAATTCCCTAATAAGCCAAAGGGTCCTCCTGGGGGGGGGAAGAGGCAGTTAGGGACTGACTAGACTAACCTCCTACATTTCTCTCGTTTCAGGACACGCTCATTGGCTGAGGGGGAGGCAGCCTGTCAGCCCTGGAGGCCATCTTTTACTTTGGATCTTCAGGGCTGCCACACTTGGTAGATGGGCATGCTGTGGGAAACGGGAGGGGGGTTGGATGGAGACAGGGTGAGATGTATAGCCATAACAACATGCTTTTCCCTGGGAGTCGAGGACGTTAGCCTGCACCTGGAGAGGCGTGACTGGGAAGCAACTCCAGTTGGGACAGGGACATGATTGGACCATGTGATGGACATGTGGGTGCAGGGGAAGGGACTTTGACATTGAATTGGGTGGGGAAAACCCGGAGGCCTTTCAGATTCGGGTTTTCCCAGATGTGCCAATATGACATCTGTAATAAAATGGAACTTTGAGGAGAATGCCTGCCTTGGAGTTTTACTTCTGCTGGGACCCTGACATTGACACTGACAGTGTCAGTGGTTAAAGATGCTGGGCTTGTTGGCTGGAAAGTCAACAGCCGAGGTTCAAGACCCAATCACCACATGACAGAATGTGTTCCCTTTCTTGCTCCACCTCCTGCCTACCTAGCAATTTGAAAATGAGTAGATAAATAGGTACCACTTCAGTGGGAAGATAACAGCATTCCACGTGCCTTGGTGTATTGTATAGTCATGCTGGCCGCATGATCATGGACAATGTTGGCTCCCTCAGCTAAGAAATGGAGATGAGCACCACCTGCTAGAGTCAGAAATGACTGGATAGGAGAACATTTCCTTTATTAGCCATATAATTAACTATAATTTAAATCTGCATGTACTTCTGTTGCTAGCTACTAAACTTTTTGCTTTGCTTTGCTTTGCTTTGCTTTGCTTTGCTTTGCTTTGCTTTGCTTTGCTTTTTGTGGAGTCTTAGTTTTACTGATTCTGATTTAGATTATCCTATGAATGCTCTTGCCTTGTTGGCTTTCTAGGATGAATTTGGATCCAGAGTTGACGCTCTTTCTTCCAATGAAGCTCTACTGGTTTGGTGTCAATGTAAGACAGCCAGCTATTCTAATGTCAATGTGAAAGACTTTTCCAAAAGCTGGAATGATGGGCTAGCTTTCAATGCCCTCATTCATGCTCACAGGTAAGGAAAAGTATGAGTTCAATCTTTCCTAAGTGTTCTGATATATTATTTCTGTATAATTGATAAAGGTACTGAAGGATAACAGAAAAAGATTTTCATCCAGAAGGAACATAATCAAACTTTAGCAAATTATGAGTGGTAGGGTGAATGTGGATAGGACAACTTTATTTGTGTTGTCTCTGTCTCTCTTGTATACTATTAGAATCCATTATCCTAATGAATTGTATTCTACTATACAATATACTATATATATATATTCTGTAATATTAGAATCCATAATCACCCTACAAACATGAACAGCCAGAGGTTCAGGACAGATATAGGAAGCATTTCTTATTTATTGCTGAATTATGATACCTGTTAGAGCAAGTTATAACAAGATAAGAAATTGAATAATGTCATAGAGAAAAAGCTATCAGTTGCTACCTTCAAGATCCAAGGAAGCATGCCTTTGAGATGAGTCATTGGAGAGCCACAAGAGTCAGGGTCAATTATGTCCTACTTATGGTTTTTGCAATTGCATCTGGCTGGCCATTATGGGGGAAAAGAATCATGAATACATGCTGAATGTCCATTTTAAACAAGAGAGATATTTTCTTACTATGCTCAGAAAAAAAATTACTAGAATGGAAATTTAAACATGTTACTTTAGAAGATACGAATCACAGCATTTCCATGTCTTCTAGAACAGCGGTCACCAACTGGTGGTCTGTGGAACACTGGTGGTCCATGAGAAAATTTTGGTGGTCCGCAGAAAAAATATTTGCATTTTTTATATTGCACTAAATCAGGGGTCCTCAAACTACGGCCCCTGGGCCGGATACGTGCAATGAACGTTTGTGTTGCTGCAGAGAGTCTCCCCCTTTGGGATCTTTTTGTGCAGGTCGGAGGGGGCAGAAATTCCAACTTGGGGTCTGCTTCAGCCTCCTGGTGCGGGGCTTTGGGCAAACCTCCACTCCCCCCGGTCTTCCCTCTGCTTGGAAAGCCTATGCTCGTAGTCCTCACTGAGGTGCTTCTGCTGAGCCTACTTCTCGGTCAGATCCAATTTGAACTGAGCCAGCTATTTTGCCAACTCTTTCTCGTGGTGGATGCTTAGCTCCAACAACTGCTTCCTATTGGGGCCCTAAGGAGCCCGGGCTGGCAGGGGAGGAGTGGCTGGGAGGGGAGGGGCGAGTAGAGGCTGGCGAGGCGCCCCTCGATGTGAGGGACATCAAGTTGGCCACGCCTACCCAGTCACATGACCACCTAGCCACGCCCGCCCAGCCAGTCATTAGGCAGATATTAGTGGTCCGCGGGATTTAAAATTATGAATTTAGTGGTCCCTGAGGTCCAAAAGGTGGGGACCCCTGTTCTAGAAGGCAAGTTAAATCTTATTGTTCTATTGTTTTTTCACCCTTATGGACCTCTCCAAATATGCTGAAACATGTACGGTAAGAAACAATATTTTACTCCTGCACATATAGAAGTTTGCATAAATGTTGAACTATAATTTCTTTAAAGATGAATACAAATATATAGTTTGCTCACAAATTATTTCAAATTGTTGCATCCTATCTCTTTAAAGTCAGATGTAGAAAATGGCATGCATTACTCCATGTCATTCAACAAATTGTTTCAATGTTTCATAAAGCAGATCTATATACAGTACTTTACAGAGGGAAATTTAATAAGTTTAACATGGAGGGGATGGCACTCCAGTAAGTTCTGAAACTCTTTATCAGCTATTGGAAAAGTTACTTTAGGTCATAAATCTATTACAAACTTTAATCACACAGACATCCCCAAATTCACATTCTCTTGATTCTATAAATTGTAATTGTATGCTGATACTATGGATCCTTATTTTAAGGGACCTAATCCAGTCAGAGAAGAAAGATATATTAAGCTTTTCCTCCATAAATATTGCATTACACTACCTCTGACACCCCTACAAGAGCCTATTAAAACTCTAGCAAATTTCTAAAAATCCTAAGGGAAAAATGCATACAGTATGTCCACTTCCTTGCATTTTCTAAACATAATCTCCTTCATGTATTTTACTTGTTTTTATTTTCGATCTTTTCAGGCCTGATCTTATACAATACAGCTCCCTGCGGCATGACCAGCCCATAATTAATCTAAATAATGCCTTCACCGTGGCGGAGAAGCATTTGGGAATCTTAAAGTTGTTGGATGCTGAAGATGTGGCGGTGCCATTTCCAGATGAGAGATCCATCATGACCTATGTGTCATTCTACTACCATTATTTTTCCAGGCAGAAGCAGGGTCAGACAGTCCAGAAAAGGATTGCTAAAGTCAGTGTATTGCTGTTTTGGTAATTAGCATTCCTAATGTCTGGTATGTCTTAAAGTAAATAATTTCTGCAGCCCAAATAGAATGTGGATTCCTTTATCTATGGAACATAGAAAAGATCAAAAATAAAAACAAAGGGGGGGGGGAAAGGTGCGTCTTATACTCCTCTGAAAAATACAGTATTTCCATAGTCAAAAAATGTCTAAGGAAGTACAGATGCTGTTAAGATGAAATTTACCTGAACTCCTATAACATGGTAACATCTGCAACTTGGAACTGATGGATTATGGCTTCTCAGCACCTTGAGGATGGAACACATGTTCAATGCACTGGCCTAAAGTAGCCATTTGCAGTCAAGCTTTTCATTCATCTAGAAGTGGTATAAACAGTTTCACATTATTTTAATTGCTATTTGCATTTTCTTCTGGGTAACTCAGCAGCATTACAGCGATAATTTTGTTTGAACACAATCCATTTGTTTCTAGCACTGTGTGATTAAACTCAGCTTACAAAAAATATTTAATCATACATATTACACTTTGGTGTTTTTTTTCTTTATATCCAAGAGAAATTTTGGAAGAAAATTTCGATCAGGACTATGTTGAATGTATATTAATGTAGACATGGTCCTGGTCCAATTAACAATTGCTGATTTTAGCAGAAGACTAAGATCCCATGATGAATTGCTCATGGAACATGTAACTTTTTTTAAAGGCTCTTGGATGAAACTTGGTTTTGCTGAAAATGCAAGTAGAATTCTACTGACTATGATCAAGGCAGAAAAATACATGTTATGTTTGATCTTTCTGCAGATCGTGTTTTGCCTGAAGGAGACAGATGAATTGAAATTCCAATATGAACACATGATCTTTGAACTCTTGAAATGGATAAAGCTCAAAGTGACAGAACTGGATGACCGTTCCTTCCCCAATTCTCTGGAGGAAATGCGCTTCCTCATGAATAACTTTAAGGTCTTCCACACTATGGAGAAACCACCCAAATACCGTGAGAAGGGAATAATTGAAGCCAATTTTTTCCACATACGGACCAAACAGCAAATCAACAATCAGCGCGCTTATCTGCCCCCTGAAGGAAGAACTTTAAGAGATCTGGAAAAAGAATGGATTGCTTTGGAGAAAGCAGAGGGCAGTCGAGGAAAAGCAATACTGCAGGAGCTGTTAAGACTTGAGAAAGTTGAGCAACAGGTCCAGATATTTCTGAAGAAGGCAGCCATTCGTGAGGCCTATTTGAGGAACATGAGAGAGATAATCAAAAAGCAGGATGATTGGCAACCTGACAATGTAGAACAGCTTCAGGCAGGCACTAGGAAACTAGAGGCAATTGAAGCAGACATGCTTCCCCAAGACCAACGCTTCAAAGCCTTGTCTACAATGGCTGCCGAAATCATGCGGGAGAACTATCAGGACAAGGCCTTGATTGCCAAAAAGTGAGTAGGATGCCTTCAGATTGGGGCAGTAGTCAGAGATGGTGTTGGAGAGAATGAAAAGCACATCACAGGTGTTTGTTTAACATGAATTAAGGCAACCTCCATCTTTGGAAAGAGTAAATTCAACTGATCGTATTATATTTTGTATTCTTCCAATAACAAAAATGTTAGGACAGATGATAAAGAAATAAAAATAAAGGGCAATCACAATCACAATAGTAAAACTTCTTAGTGAGTATTTCTTACAAAATATGTACAAGCTGCTAATATAATGCAAGCATTTACAATTTAAAAAATTACACAATTAAAGTCTAATATGTCTACAAAGGGATGAGGTCTTTGAGTGTGTGTCTATTGAGTGTGAGGTGGTGCAGTGGTTAGAGTGCAGCACTGCAGGCTACTTCAGCTGACTGCTAACTGCAGTTTGGCGGTTCAAATCTCACCGGCTCAAGGTTGACTCAGCCTTCCATCCTTCTGAGGTGGGTAAAATGAGGACCCAGATTGTTGGGGGCAATATGCTAACTCTGTAAACCGCTTAGAGAGGGCTGTAAAAGCACTATGAAGCGGTATATAAGTCTAAGTGCTATTGCTATTGCTATTGCTATTGCTATTTATATAACTTTTTCTAAGCTTATTTGCATATGCTTATATATCTTATTCGATGGGTTTTGAATTATGTAGATTTCTTTCTCTTGCCTTAATGTAGCCTATGCTTTTCTGTGGGTTTCCATATTTCTACGCTATATATATTTGTGTGAATTTTTGTACATTTCTTTTGCACCCCTCCACCCTTTCTTTTTCTTTTCCTTTCTTTTGTTGCACACATTTCTTCTCCTTGCCTTCTTTTCTTCTCAGCCTGAATCCTAAAAACCCTTTAGTCAAACTAGGTTTGGATGCTTTGATTGCTGGCTGTTTTCTACACTCTTAGCTTTGATTGCTTCTCACCTGAGCTGCTGTCAGAATTTAAAATTCCTTTGCACTCCCTAAGCCAATTTTGTTTGCTTGGCCAGTTCCGGAGATCTCACCTGCAAAACACTTGGATTTCCCATTTCAGCACATAGTATTTCCTCCTGATATGCTCCGCCCGGAAGTCATGACTTTTTTCAGCTGGGCCATGGGCACTGTCCAACTAATTCAGCTACACTAAGTCCCAGAGGGCAAGAAAAAAAAGGAAAAAGAAATTCCACATGGACTGTTATGAGGCTCTCCTTCCACATTGTCCTACAATTCACTTTTTTCACATATCATCAGATGGTCAAGCTAGAAGTTGAAAAAAATTCAGAATTGCTAATGAATATTACAATTTAAAGTTAAATTTCCCCATTGGATTAAACTTCGTGTTTCCCTGCAGCAGCTGGTGTTATAAATAATATACAGTGATGCAAAAAAGTATTTAGTCAGCCACCAATTGTGCAAGTTCTCCCACTTAAAAAGATGAGAGAGGCCTGTAATTGACATCATAGGTAGACGTCAACTATGAGAGACAAAATGAGAAAACAAATCCAGACAATCACATTGCCTGATTTGGAAAGAATTTATTTGCAAATTATGGTGGAAAATAAGTATTTGGTCAATAGCAAAAGTTCATCTCAATACTTTGTTATATATGTTGTGTTTCTACCAAACAGTTCTACTTTGGTTTCATCTGACCATATGACATTCTCCCGATCCTCTTCTGGATCATCCAAATGCTTTCTAGCAAACTTCAGATGGGCCCGGACATGTACTGGCTTAAGCAGGGGGACACGTCTGGCACTGCAGGATCTGAGTCCCTGGCGGCGTAGTGTGTTACTGATGGTAGCCTTTGTTACGTTGGTCCCAGCTCTCTGCAGGTCATTCACTAGGTCCCCCCGTGTGGTTCTGGGATTTTTGCTCACTGTTCTTGTGATCATTTTGACCCCACGGGGTGAGATCTTGCGTGGAGCCCCAGATCGAGGGAGATTATCAGTGGGCTTGTATGTCTTCCATTTTCTAATTATTGCTCCCACAGTTGATTTCTTCACACCAAGCTGCTTGCCTATTGCAGCTTCAGTCTTCCCAGCCTGGTGCAGGTCTACAATTTTGTGTCTGGTGTCCTTCGACAGCTCTTTGGTCTTCACCATAGTGGAGTTTGGAGTGTGACTGTTTGAGGTTGTGGACAGGTGTCCTTTATACTGATAACAAGTTCAAACAGGTGCCATTAATACAGGTAATGTGTGGAGGACAGAGGAGCCTCTTAAAGAAGAAGTTACATGTCTGTGAGAGCCAGAAATCTTGCTTGTTTGTAGGTGACCAAATACTTATTTTCCACCATAATTTGTAAATAAATTCTTTCCAAATCAGGCAATGTGATTGTCTGGATTTGTTTTCTCATTTTGTTTCTCATAGTTGAGGTCTACCTATGATGCCAATTACAGGCCTCTCTCATCTTTTTAAGTGGGAGAACTTGCACAATTGGTGGCTGACTAAATACTTTTTTGCCCCACTGTATATAGAAATATATCACGTAATGACATCAGAATATGGGGTAACTTAAACTGCCCATTAGTGAAGTCTTGGAATATCACATTTTCTTCTTCTTTTTGCTCTCTTCACAGGCAAATAGACATCATTCGTCAATGGCAAAATCTCTGGGACCATCTCAAAAGACAAAAAAATGCTATGGGAAAGATGCAGGAAGTGCTAGTCCTTTTGAGGGACATTGACACCATTATGGAAGAACTTAAAGGAGTACAGGTATATTGAGTTATTCATTCTAAAGGTAGACATTGGTGGCTATGGTCTTTAATGAATGCTTCCAATTCATAGCCTATGGAAAGAGAACGAATAAGGATGTGTTATGCAGAGGGGGTATCTGGAATTAGAATTTGAACTTAAACCATAGATCGTAACTACTGGTTCTCATAAAAATGTATTCACATGTCTTTGGATGGATTGTCTCCATTAAATTAGATTATATGTTGAAAACCAATGATATGTAGGAAGGAATATTGTACAAATCCAGCAAGCATTATTAATTAGTTCGCTTTTTTCTATGACAAAGCCTGGTATATATAAAGCCTTTTGAGGCAGACAAACAAATAGGAACCATTTGGATTTATGTAAAATTCTATATTAATAGTAGATATTGTAACAGAACCTTGAAAGCCTGTTAAAAGAAGTCTCCAGCTTTATACCTAGCAAAATTAAGACAGTTACTCCAAGTCTCTTTCACATACAGTGCAGCGGTGGGTTGCTCCCGGTTCGGCCCGGTTCTTAGAACCGGTAGCGGCGGTGGCGGGAGGCTCCACCCACCCACCCGGGACGCTTCTGTGCATGCGCAGAAGCGTCGCGCGCGTGAACCGGTAGCAACGGGTTTTAGAATCCACTACTGATACAGTGGTACCTCAATATTCATCTAGAACCAACACTAATTGGTTCTGGGAGACGCGGTGAGTTCAAAAAACAATGAGTACCAAACATTTTTTCCCATAAGGAATAATGTAGTGAGTCACAAGGTAGCTGACACCAACAAGTTCTAGCTTGAGTACCAAACGAACAAAATTTTCATGTCAAAATATGTTGAGTACCAAATTTGATAAGTTTCAAAGCAGGTGAGTACCAAGGTACTGTAGACCCCTCCTTGCTAGTCTGAGGAATTTGTTTTGCAACAATTCTGTTTCTTCCTCCACTTTCCCTGTTAAGGCATTCCATCACAGCACAAGATCTTATGCAACCATTTATTAGAGCATTTCTCTCTATCTCAGCAGATGGCAACACCAGGCAACATATTACCTGACTATTATTATTATGGTCAGCCAGATGTTTAGACTGGATTTGGCATTTTTGTTCATCTATCAAGTCCTTCCCAAGAACCTTGTTTAATAGTATTAAAGAGATCGTCACAGAATGTATATCAAGTAGCATAAGTCCAACTTTCCCACTCTGGTTGGTTCACAATTCTTTTTCTGCTCCCCCAAATATTAGAGGGCACCAGATTAGGAAAGGGTGCTGTAGAGCATGTCATCATTCCTTGATTTCTTATATTTCTTTTCATATGCGAATATGTAATAGATGTTGTCATGATTTAGCAAGATGACATTATCATACTAAGCATCTATGGTAACATTACTTCATTGACTTGGATCATACCAATAAAACTTGCTTGTTTTGAGTTTGATGTGTAATAAGGATAAAATTAGTCGCTGTCTTTTGTAAATCATGGTTTGTGGCTTAGTATAATATATGAACCCAACCAATTGTAGTAAATTATTTAACGTATTATTTTACAAGCTATTTATGAATTTGGGGACAGCCTGCGATTGAGTAGCTGAAAAACATACAAAATATTTTTCTTTCTTTCTGTTTCTAGATATTAGTAAGCTCTAAGGATTGTGGCAAGGAACTCTTAGAAGCAGTGGAATTATTACAAAAGCACAAATTAGTTGCCTCCCAAATTTCTTCTCTTGAGGAAAGCATCATGTACATTGCTGAAAAAACAGAAGATATAATACAAAGGAAACCAGTCAAATCAGAAATGCTTCAAGCCAAATATCAGATGCTTCATCAGCTACATCAGAATCTTCAGGATTCCTGCCAAACAAGGTACAATTCTTGTAAATATAGATGAATACTTTGATTTAATCTGCAAAAAGAAAAAGATCCTGAATTTAGATTGGGATTCTGTATGGGGGTTCCAAGTAACACCGCCAACACAATAAGACTCCGAGGCTTGAGTTTCCTCAAAGTTTCATTTTATTAGAGATGTCATATTGGCACATCTGGGAAAACCCGAATCTGAAAGTTTCCAGGTTTTCCCCACCCAAAAGAAAATCCAAGCCCCTGCCCAGCACCCACATGTCCATCACATGATCCAATCAGGTACCTTCCAAAAATGGAGATGCCTCCCAGTCACCTCATCGCAGCTGCAGGGCCTTGACTTTCTGAAAGAATGTTATTTTGACTAGATATCACTCACACTCCATACAATCCCCCCCTCCCATTTTCCCACAGAGAAAAATGTGGCAGGCCTGAATGGCCAAAGGTAAAAGATGGCTTCCAGGTCTGACAGTATGCATATATTGTGTTTCTCTGTTCCACGCATTCATCAGAGAGAAATGAGAGGGCATGGGGGCCAGGGGTGGGTTCCTCCCGGTTCGGACCGGTTCTCCCGAACCAGTAGCGGCCCACTGGTGACGTCACGATGATGTCACCGAACCGGATTGGTAGGTGCCGGTCCGTGGGGGCCGCCATCTTTTTTTAAAAAAAAATTTCGATTTTTTTTAGATTTTTTTTCTTTTTTTAAAAAAATTTCCTTCTGAGCATGCGCAGAAGCTGACTTCCGGCACTGTGCATGCGGTCGCCATCTTTTTTTTTGGCTTTAAAAAAAATTAAGATTTTTTGATACTGCGCATGCGTGCGCGCACCCACGAGGTGCGCCCACGTGGTGCGGAAGGGAGCGAACCAGCAGCGAGGTAAGGTGGAACCCACCCCTGATGGGGGCCCTCAGATAAACCCTATACATTTTTGTCAATGATTTAAAAAGGCATGTGCGTATGCAGGCATGTTATAAATAATCCAAAAGCATTTTAAAATTTTGATATTCAGGCAAAGGCCAGAATAATTCTGGTTCTTTAAGAATGACATTGGGCAAGTATACCAAGCTTTCAAATTGAATCTGGGAAGAATCGTTATTTTTGTGTTGGAATTGGGCTCATATTTCATTTTTAATGCTTTGTATTTCACACACACACACGCACTCTCACCCACACATACACACACACACACACACACATCATTGTGTGCAGGAACATCTGCCCAGTATATGGGCTAGGCACTCCTAAGTCAGGATGGGAGATTCCACAGAAGGTTGTGGAGAATAAGAGGGCTGTGGGACTTCCATATCCAGAGAGTCAGGGTGGTACTAGCCAATCAACCAGATGATATGGTGGTAGACAAGGACCAGAAGACAGAGTGGTGACAGATGTAGTGATGCCAAATGACAGCAATATCCGGAAGAAGCTGGAAAACTACCAGGACCTGAGGGAGGAACTAGAGGGAATGTGGAAATTAAAAAATCAAAGTGGTGATAAGAGCACTCAGGGCTGTGACTCCCAAGCTGGGAACTGGCTCCAACAAATGCCAGGAACAACATCAGAGTTCTCTAGGCAGAAGAATGCAGTGCTAGGAATAGCTAA
Organism: Thermophis baileyi; assembly: GCA_003457575.1. NCBI lineage: Eukaryota > Metazoa > Chordata > Lepidosauria > Squamata > Dipsadidae > Thermophis > Thermophis baileyi. Next base: position 2,189,395 of record QLTV01003461.1, on the reverse strand, counting down.
TATATGTACAGGAACCTCAAACTCCCAGGCCTCTGATAGAGGGCCCAAGATTGAGGAAGACCAATTGGGATGAGAAGGGATTTTTAAAATATATACTATATATCAGTGATGGCTAACCTTTCCAGACTGAGTGCCCAAAGCGTGCATGCGCACATGCGCATGCGTGCGCCTAAACCCCCAAAATGCAATGCATGTGCAGCCCCATGCATGCATCCCACCTGCACGCATGCACACACGGCCCCTGTGCATGCGCCCCGCCCCTGTGCATGCACAAGCCCCACCCCACACATGCGCACGCGGCCCTCCCGCACACGCCCTGCCCATGCGCATGTGCGCATGCCCCCCGCATGCACCCACTCCCCCTGCGCATGTGCGCATGCCCCCA
>QLTV01003461.1:2156708-2184558 GCA_003457575.1 Thermophis baileyi | reverse complement strand
CACCACTTTCTCAACAACCTTCCCCACAAAGGGAAGGTTGGAGACTGGATGAAAGTTTTTTAAATCTGCTGGATCCAGGGATGGCTTCTTGAGGAGGGGCCTCACCACTGCAACCTTCAGTGGTTGCGGGATGGACCCCTCCCTCAAGGAGGCATTGATTACAGCCTGGAGCCAGCCTCGTGTCACCTCCCTGCTGGTTGAGACCAGCCAGGAGGGGCACGGGTCCAAGAAACAAGTGGAGGAGCTCATCGCTCCAATAGCCTTGTCCACTTCCTCAGGAGTCACAGGTTCAAATTCATCCCATATAATTGGACTAAGATCTGCCCCTGTCATCTCGGCTTGAATTGCCCAATCAGAGTCCAAGTCCATCCGAATCTGAGCGACTTTATCCACCAAATACTGTACAAATTCCTCAGCTCTCCCCTGCAAAGTTTCCTCCTTTCCCTCTATGTTAAGGAGGGAACGAGTTACCTTGAACAGGGCGGCTGGGCGAGCAACAGCAGATGCAATAAGAGCGGAAAAATGCAAGCATTTTGCCGCCCGTATCGCCACTAAATAAGTCCTAATAAAGTCCTTTACTGTCTGATAAGTTAGGGTGGATCCTTTCTAAACTTTTTTCTCTGTCCATTGCTCAACTGCATGCTCCTCCACTTTTTATTTGTTCATTTCCTAGGCAACGTCTCTTACCCCTATGTTCCAAGGTCATTTCACATACCATTAACCCTTTGAAAACTGCTCTCTTGTAGTCTCCTTGTGAGGAACAGCTGTCCAAACCACATGTGTGTAATCACCCATCCTCTCCTTATCTAGAGAGATTCCAAGGAACCAATCTACTCATAAGTTCCTTGGTCTTTGTTTCAATTCATCATTCCTTCCTCAAAAGTCCGCCCTTTTTCTGTACATAGGTTGATCTGAGAGAAAAGTGGCTAGTCCTAAATCACCCTTGGCTTAAAGTGGATTAGAAATTTAGGCTCACCACTCCCATTCCTTAACAACTATACCTTATTGGCTTTCTATAGAGTTATAGCAGCATCCAACAATAATCTCCCAATTTCTGTCTGGCAGTCTCTCCAAGTTGAATGTGACTCCCATCAAGCAATTTGTTCTAAAATAATTTACAAGGGCCAGGAGTTAAGCCAGAACAATCCTTCAAACCAAGAGATTCGGAAGAAGTTGAAAGACATCCAGCAATTGTGGCAACAGCTCCAAGATGAGATGACTAATTGTAAGATCCGCTTGGATACAGCTGCTCTCATTCAACAGGTAAGTCAGTCTCCTCCTTTGTCCAAACAAGGTAAAAAAAGTTGAAAAAAATTATTATTAATTTTTAATAATTTAAGAGCCGCGGTGGCACAGTGGTTAGAATGCAGTACTGAAGGCTACTTCTGCTGACTGCTGGCCGACTGCAATTTGGCAGTTTGAATCTCACCAGGCTCAAGGTTGACTCAGCCTTCCATCCTTCTGAAGTCGGTAAACTGAGGACCCAAATTATTGGGGGGAATATGCTGACTCTGTAAACTGCTTAGAGAGGGCTGTAAAGCACTGTGAAGTGGTATATAAGTCTAAGTGCTATTGCTATTGCTATTATTAACTTCCACCTTGAATTCTTTAAGATACAGTACTCTATCACCATATCATAAGTGAATGGTTTTTATGGGGCTGTAATAAACGAGGCCACTGTTCTAGCAGTTCTCAATTTTCTGGGCTTTTTACTTGTATAGACATAAGTGCGTGTTTCTGTGTTTCAATATCATTTTAAAAAATACTGAATGAATTTTTTTTTCCACTTCTAGTATACTATCAGTTTTGACCAAGTTTGATCAATTTTTTTCAATGTGGGCAAAATGTAGCTCTGGGCCTACACTGGGATTTAAGCAAATGATTCTTTTCCTTTGCATAAATTATTCTGCAGTGGAATGTTATTTGTAGGTACTACCACAATACCTCGATCTTGTTTCTCCCTTCAGTACTTTGCAGATATTAATGAGGTTGACTCCTGGCTCCAGGAAAAACACACTCTCCTAGCCAGCAAAGATTATGGGAAAGATGAATCTAGTGCAGAAGCTTTGTTGCATCGTCATCTTCGTTTGGAAAAGGAGCTTGCTGCTTATTTTACAGAAATAAGCCACTTGGAGGAACAGGCCCATTCAGTGGCACGGCAAGTGGTATGTAGCACCCAGGCAATCTGTTAAGTTACATAACTGTGTGACCAAAATATACAACTTACTGATGCACTTAAACCAGTGTTTTTTAAATCTGGACATTTTAAGATGTGTGGACTTCAGCTCTCAGAATTCCCCACTGACATGTTTAAAGTTGACAAGTTGGAAAACCATAAATGAAACAGACACATGTCCGATTGCCCTCCTCGTTCATACTTATTTAAAATAAATTCTGTTCCTTTGATCTCTGATGAAATTTTTCTTTACAAATGGCACGTTTTCCTTCTTCCATGGATCTATATAAGGCCTGAGATTTTAGCCATCATGGTTTCATATTTCCATATGAGATTTCTTCTTACTCCATAATATTGAATGCTTAATTTATAAAATGAGAAATTGCCATTCTGAAACTATAAAGGAAAATGTTATTTATTTGGATTATATGATAATGTAAAGACATCCACATGTGCTTTTGTTTTGTGATTATATCCTCATTCATTCTCTCTAATGATCAAATCAATTTTTTTCCTGTGTTGCTTGCTTATTCAAACCTTAATGTTTTAAGGCAGTCTCATTTTATCTTTTTTCTATATTTAAGTATCTCTGGTTAATAAACCCTTATCTTTTAGATGCAGCTTATTTTGTAATATTAATCAATCTTTAAGAATATAAATGAAGTCCCAAAGGTGCTTTTTCAAGAGGCAACTTGATTTTTTTTGTTTTTCCTTTGAAGACATTTCACTTTTCATCCAAGAAGCTTCTTCAGCTCTGACTGGATGGTGGGGAATGGAAGGATTTATACTCCTTGCAGACAGCTGATCATCTGCATTCTTTTAGAGAATTGTTGAGGCCACTTGGAGGTTTATCTGTGTCCTCAGGGTCACCTGAGTAGTGCAAATGGGTGTGGAGCTTTCTTGGAACTGCTGAAAGCACAATTGAAAACACAGATAAACCTCCAAGTGGCCTCAATGATTCTCTAAAATAGGGCTGTCAAACTCGTGGCCTGCGGGCTGGATGCGTCACGCGCTGGCCACGCCCACGCCCGGTTTAGTGAAGGGGGAAAAGTCTCAATATGTCATGTGATGCCTCCGTGACGATGCGAGTTTGACACCCCTGCTTTAAAAGAATGCAAATGACCAGCTGTCTGCAAGGAGTATAAATCCTTCCATTCCCCACCATCCAGTCAGAGCTTCTTGGATGAGATGTGAAATGTCTCCAAAGAAAAACAAGCAAGTCCAGTTGCCTCTTGAAAAAGCACCTTTGGGACAACCATGACCTGGATGACTGAGAATATATCTCCATAGATATATATAAATTAAGCTGGCACTAAGCATATTTAGCATTTGTGAGTGATAGAACTCGGTATTGAGCATAGAATTTTGTGTCTACAGTAGTTCTCTGAGCAGATGGCATCTGTGCCAGCAGCAAATTCAGAAATCAACAACCAGAGAGTAGCTAAAATGCCAACAAATCATTATCTTTTACAGACTCTTGTCAAACCTACATTCACTGGACAGCTTGGCTCTGATTCACACTTTATTATGGAAAACATAAGGAAAATGCAGAAGAACATTGTTTTGCTGTATGAAAAACTGCAAATCATGGCTGAGGTATTATTTTTTCCTAATAATCTTTAGATGGGTGTGTAGAATGGAGGGTTTAGAAACATGGATTTTCTTAAATTGATGTTGATATTTCTGATTAATTTTATTGCTAGAATACCTACTTTATCCACAATGCTTTAGTGCTTATTCAAGCATCTCTAATTTCTTCCAAACAGCATAGGAAAAAAGAGTTACAAGAAAGAATCCAACTCTATCAATATTACAACTCCTGTGAAGAGTTTCAGTCTTGGATAGATGACAAGGAGAAAATTTTCCAGACCATTCAACCCAAAGCCGACAATGTGGAAGCTATGCAGCAAAAATTCCAGGTCTTTATTAACAGGCTGTACTTTCAGTTCCTGATTTGTCTTCATTTACAAAAGATTAACAGTGACATAAAATATTACATTTCAGTAAAACTATGGCAATTTTTAGCCAATTATTAGACATCTTGGTTGACTGGTAAATCTGCAAAGAAAACCACTTGTGCTTGTTCAGACTGTGAAATATTCATTATTAGTTTATAGCAGCCAAAACAACAGAGACTTAATTGAAATTGAAATACCTTTGCAGGCTAATTATTGGACAAGCAGAAGATCTACAAGTTATAGAAAATAATATTGCAATTTGAAACCCAGTGCAAAGATTAAGCAAAGGGATTATTCAGAAGAACAACAATTGGTGATACATTATTTGAGATTTAACGAGTCCAGTCCCAATTACAATCATTAAATAAGGACTACCTGTATTTGCAGGCAGATTATCGTATGTCCATATGCAATCTACTTTTTAATCCTGAGCTTCACTTTAAAAAATGAAAGCATAAAAAAAGGCAGTCAGATTCATTCTAGACAAGTTATGCCTTTATAAACCTTAAATCCTTTCCCCCTTTGTATCTGACCCCAGGGCAAATATGCCCTGGATTTCCTGCACTTTGGGGGTGGGGGTTTCATATTTGCACAAAATTACTTACATCTCATTCCCAACCTGAGTAGCCCTAAATTAGCCTTGGATCTTCCAATGTTAAAGTAACATTTACACATACAACCCAAGAAGGCAGCAGCTCCTAGCAGCCTCCATGTAGTATAACTTAATTTGTTTCACCATCTATTCCAGGGGTGTCAAACTCACGGTCTGCAGGCCAGATGCATCACGCACTGACCACGCCCATCCCTGGTTTAGCGAAGGGGGGGAAATCACGATATGTCACGTGACGAGAACGTGACGCCGCAAATTTGACACCCCTGATCTATTTATCAGTGTTATTTCAAAACCTATGGAATGGCATGAGCCTGATATCTCTTAAGCATTTCAGGCTGTTGCAGGTATTCCTCTGGCATGGTCCATCAAAGCCATTCTGGTGGGGCAGTGACAGGCAAACCCACTGGTGTTGTCAAAACTCCCCTCCCCTCTAAGTCCCTCCAGTGCAAAAAAGTGTGATTATGGACCCACTGGCACCAATATGTATTAATTTTAATGTATCAAATTGCCTTTTAATAACATATACTAATTGCTTTTATTATACTATCAGTATCTATAAATTCCATCTGGATTAATACATTGCATAAATAAATGCTGGTAAAGTTTTCTGCCCATTCAAGGACTGAGTTTATCCTAAGCATTTTAAATTAGAGAAACCCTGGGTACCCAATTAAAGTGATATTTTTGATGTTGTCATTTTCCATTTGTAATCCTCCCATTTTTCCCACCATTTCTTCAGACGTCTGTTAAATCTTTCAGAAATCTGTTAAGGTATGACATTGGAATAGCTACCCATTAGGTTTGGCTGATAGTGCCTGAGTCTGCCCCATCTGGAAACATGTTTGATATGCAAAAACATTAATTATAATAAAGAATCTTTTCATAAGACAGTGATTGTAAACAATTGCAAACAATTAACAGCTTCTGCAACAAATTGTGATGATGGCAAAATAGCATCAAAAAAGCATACGTTTCAGAGGTGGGTTTCAGCAAGTTCTGACCAGTTCTGGAGAACCGGTAGCAGAAATTTTGAGTAGTTTGGAGAACCGGTAGCGGAAATTTTGAGTAGTTCGGAGAACCGGTAAATACCACCTCTGACTGGCCCCGCCCCCATCTACTGTATTCTCTGCCTTCCGAATCCCAGCTGATCGGGAGGAAATGGGGATTTTGCAGTAACCTTCCCCTGAAGTGGGGAGGGAATGGAGATTTTGCAGTATCCTTCCCATGCCACACCCACCAAGCCACGGCCACCAAGCCACGCCATGCCCACAGAACCGGTAGTAAAAAAAATTTGAATCCCACCACTGATATGTTTGTCATTTTACTCCTCCCAGGCCAGCCAAGATAATTTCCATAAATAACTATGGCAGAGATGAAAGTATATGATTTAGTTTACTCTCTCTTTCCTTAGAGTTTCCTAATAGAATTGGCTGCTGGGAAAAAACAGCTGGATGAGATCAGTTCCTCAGCAGATATGTTTTCTAAGAGGTGTCCCGGAAAACAGAAGGAGATCCAAACTCGTAAGCAAGAGATAAACAAGAGGTAAAAAAAGATACAACTGATAGCAAATGAACACATCAGCTTTGATATATGGTCTTTTAAACACTTGGGTACAGTGACATATAAGACTCTAACTTGCAAATGTTTGAAAAGACCCATGCCCTTAAATATATATGTAATAATTAGCTTTTCCAAAACATGTATGTTTATTCTTATTTATACCCTAATAATAATGATTATGAGAAGCAATTTGGTATACTGGTTAAGGCACCAGGCCAGAAACCTGGAGACCAGGAGTTCTAGTCCTGCTTTAGGCACGAAGCCAGCTAGGTGACTTTGAGCCAGTCATTCCATCTCAGTCCTAAAGAAGGTGGCAATGGCAAATTACTTCTGAAACACTTTCCCAAGAAAACTGCAAGGACTTGTCTAGGCAGCTGCCAAGAGCCTAAATTCTTTAGACACTGAGGTGTACTGTATATTTGTTTTCCAATGTACTTGTCACTACATAATGAATGGACTATTGCTATTCTCTGCTTTCTATATTTAAACTATTCTTAAAACTTAAAATTCAAAATCTCTATATATACAAATATATTCTTGACTAACCATAATGAGCTCTGCTTTATTATTGTATATTTTTTTTTAGGTGGGAATGTCTGGAAGCATTAAAAGAAGAAAAAGGCTCAGAACTTATTGGGGTTACTGATGTGAAGACATTCCTTCAGGATTGCCATGACACTCAAGAACTGTTACAAGACAAGATGACCAGCCTTGAGGATTTGGGGCAAGGGAGCAAGCCTGCTGTCTTAGAAGTGCAGGCACACAAGCTTTCAGCCTGTGAAAGAGACATCTTAGTTCTGGAGAGAAAAATTGAATACCAAAAGAGGATAGCCAATTTGTAAGAAATCAATTCTTTACTATGTTATAGTAATAGTATTATAGTTGTTACACTTATAATCTGGATACCAGTTTAAGCGAAGAGTGACACCTGCATATCTAACTTGACTTAGGTACAGCAATGATGCATACCTCTTTCTTTAGTTGATTAGCAGTAATAATAAGGAGATGCATTTTTCTTTTTAGAAAGGTTGTTTGCCTCATTGAATAGATCAGAGTTTGGAATTACTTTGAATAGAGAGAAATTGATTGATGGATGGGTGGGTGGATAGATTATATGCTATCAAGTTGGTATCAACTCATAGCAACCACATAGATAGAGTTTCTCCATGGATAGAAAGAAGTGGTATAACCCATAATGCCTGCTTGTTTTGACAAAATCTAGAGCACATAAATGTAAATGGCAGATCCTTGATTAAGATAGTCCCTAAAATGAAAGCATACATACAATACCAACTGCTCTTCCTTCCCTTCACCCCCATCTTGGCATATAAGAATGATGGAGAACCATAGGATGGGTTTGTGCTACACTATCCATCCAAAGACTGAGAATAATTACCGGTAGTACTATCCTGTCTGTGTTGCAAAACTCATGATGGTCACAAGATGGCAGCAGACAGACATTTTCTGTACCACATTGATGGCTTCTCAGGGCTGTTTCAATTTGCATCCCAAATATAGTAGCATCATAAATACTATCAATATTATTTGTTGTGGTGGTTCAGTCACTAAGTCATGTCCGACTCTTCGGGACCCCATGGACTATAGCACGACAGGCCCCCTATCATCCACTGTCTCACAGAGTTTGCCCAAATTCATGTTTATTGCATCAATGACATTATCTAACCATCTCATCCTCTGTCATCCCCTTCTCCTTTTGCCTTCAATGTTTCCCAACATCAGGGTCTTTTCCAATGAGTCCTCTCTTCTCATTATGTGGCCAAAATATTTGAGCTTCAGCTTCAGTATCTGTCCTTTTAAAGAACAGTCAGGGTTTATTTCCTTTAAGAATCAATAGTATTAGGAATGGCCTTTATACTCAAAACAATATTTTTCAAGGTCCTTTCTTTTCATTATGGTAACTCCTGCTTTGCTTCAAGAGACAGAATAACCTGCAAAGTTATCTTACCCCTCTTTGGCTCCATTCATTGTATCAATCATAAAATTAGCTTAGTTGAAAGGGAGCCTATACCTAGAAGAAGGCTCCTGGCTATGAGCCCCAATAGTAGAGAATTTGTCTTACTAGGTAGTTTCAACCCTAACTGACACCTTAAAAGCATCAGATATAAAGTGATGTATAAAATCCTCCCTGAGACGTTGAGTAACACTTCTACCAAACACTTCTACCATCAGACAGAACCTGACTAGAAGAAGTCATTCCAGCTGGCATAAGTAGCTTCCTAGTTTCTATGACTGTCCCAAAATTGCTTAGTGATATTCATGGTTAAGTAATTTCAAATCAGTGGTGGGCTGCTGCCGGTTCGGATGAACCGGTAGTTCCAACGATCAGCTGGCCCCGCCAATCCGCCCCTGTCCTATCCTGTCCTATATTTCCTTCTTTCTGGCTCAGCTGATTCGCGTGGCACAGCTGATTTCCGTGCCTCCACTGTTCTACTTACTGTGGCTTCCTTAGAAGGTAAGCAGCTGAGCTTCAGATTGCTGTATTTTGAACGCTGCACGCAAGTGTGTTAGGTGCACGGTGCGCACACAAAGCGCGCGATCACCGAACCGGTTGTTAAACCAGTTGCAGCCCACCACTGATTTCAAATTAACTTTTTGTGTGTGCCTCCAAGCCTGTCTTGACTCCTAGAAACTGCCCAGATTAATTCATGCAGTTTTCTTGACACCATTTTTTGGGGAGTGGTTTTGCCATTCCTTTCTTTCTAGGGCTGAGAGAGAGTTGTTGGCCCAAAGTCATCCAGTTGGATTTGTGTCTAAGGCAGGACTAGAAGTCATGGTTTCCTAGTTTCTACTCTGGCTCTTTAACCACTGCACAAACCTTGGCTCTCTTTGAATTGACTTCTCTACTATTATTCATGGTCATATCATTTCCCTAAATACACAAGACATTTCACATCAATTTAATATTTTCAATTAATAAAGCGATCTAGGAAGGCAGACCTCCATTCAGCAAGGTGATGAGTTCATAACTAGAATTAACTTTCAGCTAGTATCTCTTAGCTCAACATTGTATGCATTTTTATTCTATTTTCCCTACACATGCTAACATAGATTCTAATTAATTTTCTGGAAATAGGTTTACACAAATTTCCAAATCATGGGAATTTATCGTATCATATTGTATTCATCATATAATAATATTTAGATGTGGAACAAAATAAATGAATTAACAGTATTCAATATATCAGACATACCTTTTTTCAGGGAAATTCAACTTTGGTTAATAATTGGAATTAATTCTAACTCGATAATGTGTCTCTGGCTTCATTGTACAGAATCCAAGATTCTAATCCTGCAGAGAGTCATGCCATAAAAGAACATGGAGAATACATGGAGAATCTATTATTAATGTTAAAGTTAAAAGCAGAGGAGAAGAAGGTGGGTTTGCAGATAGCAAGGGATCAACAAGCTTTTCTGCAAGAGAGTCACAGACTTATCTTATGGATTGATGATATGAAGGAGAAATTGACAAGTGAAGAGATGTGTATAGATGTGATCTCTGCAGAACAGCTCTTGAAAGAACACCAGGACTTGCTGAAAGAAATACACAGCCAGAATCACAGGTACTTGTAAGACCATGTAGTAAAAATAAGAATTGCTGAGATAGTAATCATGATACAATCTGCAACCTATTTGGACAGTTTTAAACCATAATTACTGTAATAAAAGGGGACTATCAGAGGTGATTACTCATTCTAGTCATATATTATTTCAGTCACCAAAAGCAGAGGTGGGGTTTGCAAACACTGTGCTAAATCATAGTTATTGGCTACCATTGTTGACTTTATGTAAAAGATTAAGTCCTAGTAAGTCAAATATGATGGTTACAATCTATAATGGATGAATTAACAGAACTCTCTAAACCAAAATAACATAATATTTTAATGCAATGTAAGAACCAGGACACTACTGTATATTCCACAATAACAATTGAATGCTATCATCCTTGTCCATCTGAGAATAGAATATTGAATAGATATATTTAATCAATTATGCCTCTATAAGGAAGCATGTGTAACTCTGAAAATCTTAAAACATGAATATGTGTAGATACTATTCAAACAAGAGAAAGATGTGATATATGCAATTGTTTTGGAATCTTTGACAGATTTAAACAGCTGCAAGAATTAGGTGAGAAGGTTGCAGAGAGTTCATCCAACGTTGGAGCTCTTGATGTTGGTGAATATATAGACAGAATTGCTCAAGGAAGAAATGAGCTGAATGAGTTATGGACGGAGCGACAGAAGAAGCTACAGGAAAATTTAGCATTGGAGAAATTCATCAAAGAAGTTGATTCAATCCTTGCTGCTATCTCCAGCCATGAGGCCTTTTTTCAGACTGATAATCTTGGGGTAAATACTGATGATTTTATTTCAAATTTAGACTGGAATTTATTGATAGGTAGTCCTGGACTTACGATCACAATTGACCTCAAAATTTCTGTTGCTGTGTGAAACAGCTGTTAAATCAATTTTGCCCCATTTTACAACCTTTCTTGCCATAGTTGTTAAGTGAATCACTGCAGCGCTTAAGTTAGTAACATAGTTGTTAAATGAATCTGGCTTCCCCATTGACTTTACTTGTCGGAAGTTCCCAAAAGGTGATCACATAATCCCGGGATACTGCAAACATTATAAATATGAACCAGTTGCCAAGCATCCAAATTTTGATCACATGACCATGGGGGTGCTGCAGTGGTCATAAGTGTGAAAAACGGTCATAAGTCACTTTTTTCACTTATGTTCTAACTTTGAACAGTCACTAAATGAACTGTTGTATGTCAAGGACTACCTGTATTTACAAAGCTTATATACTGTACCTCACACAACTCCAGACTGCTTACAATAACAAGATTATTGTAATCTTGAAAAAAAAAGATTAATGCCAAGAAGGCATTATGAGTGGTAAACCTAATCTTGCGTAGCTTCTTCTCCAGTAATATTGTACTTTTAACCAGAACATACAAAACATTTGCTAGACCAATTCTCGAATACAGCTCATCTGTCTGGAACCCACACTACATATCAGACATTAACACAATTGAGAATGTCCAGAGATATTTCACTAGAAGAGTATTACATTCCTTTGTTCGCAACAGAATACCTTATGCAACCAGACTTGAAATTTTGGGACTTGAAAATTTAGAACCGCCCCAAACTTGAGTGCAAAAAATACAACTTCAGCAATGGAGTGGTCAATGCCTGGAATATTTTACCTGACTCTGTAGTTTCTTCCCCAAACCCCCACAACTTTAACCTTAGACTGTCCCCCATCGACCTCACCCCATTCCTAAGAGGTCTGTAAGGGGCGTGCATAAGCGCACCAGCGTGTCTACCATCCCTGTCCTAATGTCCCCATATATTTGTAAAATTTCTTGTACTCATAACCATGCTTGTACTTATGTATTCACAAACATGTTTATACTCTGTTTATACTTTGTTCGTAATCATATATACGCTTGACAAATAAATAAATAAATAAAATAAAAAAAATAAAAAATTCAGAACTTCAAACCAACACTCAAATAAATATAAATAATAACAAGTATTCCATTCATTTTAAGTCAACAAAAAGCACACAATGAGCCACAAAATGCCCTGTTTTATAAAATACATTCTTGCTTTACAAAATACCCTCAGGGAGATAGGAAGGTGGAGGCAGAAGAAGTGTTTTCAGACTGATATCCCCTATTTTGACAGAAGATCAGGAACCTAAGCTTTGCCTCCATAGGTGTACACCCAGGAAAGGCAAATTCCACTCAGGTGGTCTCAGAACTTCATAACCAATGAAACGAATGGAGAATAGTAGCAGTACACACCATCTAGCATCATCATTAAGAATTCTAATTAAATTAATTAAATTCAGGGGTGGGATGAACACTGTTAGATTATTGTTACATTACCCTCACCCAGCTAGCTCAAGTTTCAGAGCACTCACATGCTCTGGAGATAAGCATGAAATAATATTATGGGGATATCATAACTCCTACGGTCTTTCCTTCAGGATCACATGGATTCAACTCAGAGTCTCCTGAAGCAACATGAGGATTTTGAACAAGTGCTGTTGGTGTTGAAACGTCGAACAAATGCAGCCAATGGCCAAGGAGAGCAGCTGATAGAAAGGGGTCATTTTGCTCATGACAGGTATGTCATCTGAGAACTATAAAAGAGGAGAGACCTATTATCAAGAAGCTCATAAATTCCCCCCCTTGACTTGGATGTGTGTTTGTGTGCATCAGGGGTGGGTTCTAACTTACCTCGCCGCCGGTTCACTTCCTCCCGCGCCACATGGGCACGCATGCATTTTGTGTGGGCGTGCACGCATGCGCAGTGCTGAAAACTCGACTTCTGCACATGCGCAGAAGCAAAAACCAGCTTCTGCACATGCACAGAAGCCAAAAACAAAATGGCGGCACCTATGGTGCCGCCGAGAGAGCCAGTTCAGGGGCATGGCCAAGCGGCCATCGCTCCCGGTTCAGCGAGCAGCAGGAAATTCCCACTACCGGTTCTATAGAACCGGTCCGAAGTGGGAGCAACCCATCTCTGGTGTGCATACTGTAAATAAGGGAGTGAACCCAGGAAAACAAATAATTTATCTTTTCTGAAGCTGGTTTAGTATTAATGTTGACAAGATGATTTATATTTTTGCAAGCTATTTCATTGTAATTTAAATACACTTTAAAAACTTAATAACAAATGTAATTGCTTCGTTTCTGTGTAGCATAAAGCAATTTCTGCATTTTATTGACTCTTCTGCTGAATAAAATGGACCACCAATATTCTCTTAAGCTTTCAGGATGGCTTTACAGTACATTGAGAGCAGTAGTCTGGATAGCTCATGTCTGAAGATGACCATTTCTCCCATTATATAACTAAAACCTTCCAAATTATCAATGCTTGAGAAGTTGAAAAATCAGGGGAGCAGTTCTCAAAAATTGTTTGTTGGGGGTTTTTTTTGTTGTTGTTTGTTTGTTTGTTTCTCAGTTGGAAGCTCACAGGAGAAGAGGTTAGAATTACTCTTGCGCTTATTGTGTCCTGTCTGAAAGCTTTGCAACTGCCCTTTTTCTCATTTTTTTTCAATTTGATGTGGAAAAAATTCACTCTTGCCGAAATTAAAGATCAGTGTCATTCTCATTGGAGATTTTTAGGCTTTTTTTTATCTTTCTTACTTATCAAATCAGCAAGGACATGCCTGAGAATGTGCAGTCATTCATTCAGTAATGGATTTTTCCCATGTTGTAATTAAATTCTGAGGGAAGACTCCCCAAGGAAAGTCATCCTATGGGGCTTCTTCAAATCAGGAAGTATGATGGGTCACCGGAGAGCCTAAAAAGTGATAGAGACTATGGTACCAGAAAAAACAATGGCTGCCACCAGATACCAACAAATCCAGCTCAAATACAACACATTAAGAACTTCTAAGCAGCCTAAGCATAAAGAAGAAAAACAGAAGTTTTTACAGTAAGGGAAAAAAATAGCTTATGGGAACACAAATTTTGGCATTGTGTTAATTTTAATGGCTAGTGCAAACCATGGAGAGACCTGTTGTCTGAAATGAGCCCACTGAACAACTTAAAACACACCACTTAGATTTACTGTGCCTCAGTTTCCCTTAGCCACACAAAGAACACTTTGCATCTTTGCATCTTTAAGTTCATAAAAGGAATTTGTATAACAATAACTTTTTTTCTTCTAACCAGAAAAATCAAATGTATTTGTTGTATTAAATGTAAAATTAATGGTAGATTAAACTGTAATAATGTACATGGCTCACCAGAATTATGGGAGTTGAGATTTTATGTATTTAATCTCAACACCTATAATTCTATTTATAGAAGCCATGATAGCTATTTTCCTGTTTCTCTTTCTGTTCCCTCCCACTCCCCAGAATTTTTTATTTGTTTGTTTATCTATTTCTTTCTTTATTTTGAGAAACTGAAGCATCTGTTACTTCTTCTGTAGGATTAAGAAGACAATGGTTACCTTATGTGAAAGATGGAAATTGCTCATAAATAAATATGAGCAGAGAAAAAGGAGGCTATTAGATTCTCTTCTACTACAGGTCAGAATGTTGATCTGTTGCAGACTATTTGTAGAAAGCTTTAACTTATCATTCTGAACTATGCATTTTCCAACTCAACATACTTCATCTGACTGTTGTGTTACATGTCGTATTAAATCAGAAGCGTATAACCAATGACCCCAGGACCATATGTGCCCTCCAAGTTCTGAAATGTGTTAGTAAATTACAAAATATATGCATGCTTATACCCTTGGCAGAATGGAAAATGATTAAATACAAGAACTATATTTAATTTAAAGGAAATGTAGAAGTAGTTTTGTCTCTTTCCCACCCTCTATTTTATGGAGAATGACTCATAGCATGCCACTGAAAAGCCAAGGGTGACCCTCAGCCCCCAGAAAAGTTGTACATTCCTGTGAGCTAAGTTATATTATGGTTTCTTTGGTCTTGGCTTAGCTTGACATGGGAATAGACAGTCTACACATATAAACAAAAAGCATATGTTACACCTCTTTTACTTAATGTAATTAAATTTTGTTTACTGAGACTTATATGCCTCTCTGGCTGCATGTTAGTTTAAGAGCTCACACTTCAAATACAGTAATTGGGTTAAAATGTGATATTAAAACTAATAATAATTTATTAAGAGTATATGCCAGAAGGCAGGAGCTGCTGCAGAAAAGGTACACTCTCCAGGTCCCAACAGATGACATTAGTTAATCAAAGGAACTCAAAGTACACCAACTTTGCAGGATCAAATTGCCTGAGCAGATACCATGGGAGACAAAACAAAATGAACATTACTACAATGTTCCACAGACAATGTTGCGAGGAAACTAAACACGCTCATTCCACAAAGGCACATAAGAAGAAGCCAGATCGTAAATGCCTTCTGGAATCCTACTAGAGTTAAGGCTACTCTGATCTCCAGAGATATGCTTGTTCCAGTTGAAAGATCACAGTTCTAAAAAAAAATTTTCCCTCATTTAAAATTATCTTTGTGTAGAGCAGGTTACAACATCATATTTTGATAGTTTTAACATGAGAAAACACCGAGTTTTGTGATCATTCACTGAGATTGTTAAAGACAGCTTGGACATTAATTTGAAAGTGGGCAATATATTTTTTAAAGAACAGGTATAAAATCTTTAAGTCTCCTGGGGATAAGATGTTTTATTTCTGTATTCTGCACTGGCATTCAATAAGTGAGGGAAACAATAATAAAAGTATGGTCTTCTTCAAGTCAAGCTGAATTCCTGGTGATTTAATGACACATACTGTAGATCTAGTTTTCCTTGTCAGTCATATAGAAGTGGTTTGCCACTTCTTCCAAGATGTATTTTCTATTTCCCATTCTAGCCATGGATTTTCTGGCAATCCCCTATGCAAGTACAAACCCAATTTTTTTTTAAAAAAAAATCAGACAAGATCAGCTATTTGCTGCCACCCGTTGGAGCAACAATGATAAAAGGAGACTTTTTATATATTTTTAAATTGAAGATATTTACATAAAAAGATAAGCATAATCATATATATAAATGAGAATTAGGAAAAATATAAAATAAAAAGCATGAAAAACAGTACAAACAAGAAAAGAAAAAGATAATTAAAGAACTGAGTTCTGATCTTTTTTTAGCAGGTACAAACCAACTTATTATCCCTTCTCCCTCTCTAAGATTACATCACATAATTCTTCTCTATCCCTATAAATTCAACCTTTTTAATCAGCAAATCCAGAAATCAACATTTCATTTTTTTCCCATTTTCAACAAAAAGTCCATAAAAGCCTTCCAGTCTTTTATGAAAGTATTTTTGGTCATAGGAGTCTTTAATATGCTACATGTATGACACATTATACTGTATTGTCTATTCAAGTTCTCAAAATCTAATGTATACAATTGTAGGAGTTCATTCGTGACACTGCTGAACTCTTGGTATGGATGGAAGAAAAATACAAGATAGCCTCTGATGAGTCTTATCGTGATCCCACAAATATCTTACGGAAGCTGAAAAGGCATGAGGCTGCAGAACAAGAAATGATGGCCAATAAGAAGCATTTTATGGGGGTGATGACGGTAAGGTGGTCTCATGCAGGTAGAAAGATAATTAGTCTTTGGCTAATGAGAGAATTGCAAAATTACATACAGATATTCTATGCAAATTGCTACCCTGTTTCCCCCCAAATAAGACATCCCCTGATAATAAGCCCAATCGGGCTTTTGAGTGCATGGCAATAAGGCTTATTTCAGGGTTCCAAAAAATATAAGACAGGGTCTTATTTTCGGGGAAACACGGTATGATACAACTAATAAGAAAACAAGCTTATGTCCATGTATCCAAAACACAGTGTTGAAATCTTGGGAGATTCTACACTAGCTGTGTGTATAATAATGCAACCATCACATGAATGATATAACATAAGACTATAGCACTGGCAGGTTGATGCTATAAATCACTAGTGATGATTTGTTCTAGAATTCCTACAAAACCTGTGTTTAATTTTTTTTAAAGAAAATTAAAATTAGAATACAGATTTTTAATATTCAGCTTAAGATTGTACGGTCAGTTTAGAAGCTTCATAATTTAGGTGCTTTCATGTTGGATGTATCAACATATGAGTGCACATCCTGGCAATGCAAGTGAATGAATGATTGCAGAATTTCTCTGCAGCAAAAAACAACAGTATTTTAATTGTTCATGTCTAGTTCTTTAATATCACTGAACATACAAAGCTATTAACAATCTACGAATTTATACTTTTATACCTACCCAGAACAACCTAGATTACACAATTTTATAACTTCTGATATTAAATCTACACATTCACTTTTTCTGCACGCATTCATCAAATCCACTTGTAGGATCAGACCACTTTCATTCAAATAAATCATCACCAGATTATCCCATAGATAATTGACTTCTTCTACTCTTCATGCCTTTCACATACAGTAGCTCATTTTAGTAAATTGGAAAATGTATTGACTAGATTACCAAGATTAATCATATCCATGTCAGTATGACAGTGTGTCTTCACTCAAGATGTATAGTTGTAATATTATTGTTATTGATAACTGATGATCAACAATTGGTATGAGTTATGAAGGTTTACATGCACTTTCTCTGAATACAGGTCGGCAGGTAGAAACAACCACTATAATTTTTTGGGTTATCAAGAGAAGTGTTTTTGACTAAATATATTGCATTTCTCTAGGCTGGAAATCAACTGATACAAAATGGCCACTATGCTGCAGATTCCATTCAGGACAAAATGTCGGAAATAAAGAAGAAATGGGAGAAACTCTACAGCAAGATGATAGAACGTGGAGATAAATTGAGGCAGGCTGGCCAACAGGAACAACTGATGGAGCTTCTTGAGGTCAGAAGCAATGCATGAATGAATGATTTATTACAGTCAAATTTAAAATACCCTACAAATACTAAAATATCTAAGACATTATATGAAGGCAATAGGAAATTACAGAAATTGAAGCACCACTTTTAATTTCCCTTGGGTTCCCTGCAGCCAGATTCTGCATGTTGCCCCACAAAATTTAGCAAGATCAAATATAGAAGCAGGTGTCCTGTCCGAATGCAAAAAGACAGAAGCATTGAATTGGGAAGACCTGGAAAGTTTTCTAAAATGGGCATAATAAGTTTGATCATCACCTGTATTTGTATCTGAATTCTACATTTCCTTCTTTAGGATGCTGACGAGAAGATAGAGAAGATAGAAAGGATGCTTCGAAATGCAGAATTGGGTCATGATTTGCGTTCCAGTCGCAATTTACTCAAGGAACATAGACAGCTAGAAAATGAAATGCAGGGACTGGCTGAGAAAATGAATTCCATTGTGTCTCATGCCAAGAGTGTAGCTACACATCACTTCAATAGAGAGAGGATTCTTGATGAGACCCAGAGTTATCTGGAAAGGTGAGCAACTCTTCGTCCAAGGATCAGAAATCCAAAGGTTACTTCTAAACTAGAGCAAATTATTGTACAAGGCAGGGAGCAGAAAAAACTACTAGTACACTTACAGTGACTGAATACTGAGGTTGGCTGTCAGAAAAGTCAATGAGACAAGTCATTCTTCCCTTCTTCTGTGGAAGAATAACAAGACATATTTTCACCTTAATCTGCCTCACAGGGAGTGGTGGTTTTTTTGGTACCAATAAAATATTTTAAATATTATATATTCAATTAATTAAATATTTAAATGTTAAAGTTAAATACTTGCTAAGAGAAAAGAGACAATTGGTGGCCCCAGGTCTTCAGGCAGCCCCAAAGCCTTTTTTGTAGTCCCCAGAACATTTATTTATTTATTAAGCAGATTTATATGACCACCCAATTTATACACAGTGACTCTGGGTGGTGTACAATTCCCAGCTTGCCCAGCTGAATTTCAGTAAAAACCTTCAAATTTGACTTGTCTCATTTAAAGCAAGAAAAAAGTATGAAATAGGTACATCAAGTTTGTTTGGTTTAGCACACTTAGTGTATACCTTTAAACTTTCTATACACATCCTCATCGCACAATCACCTACTCTCAGGTGACCTGATTATGTGGAATTTTTCTGTCCTTGCAGATCAATAAATAACAAAAAAAATGCTATTTGCAGTCACCTCAAAAGTTTTTTTAAAAAAAATTCTTTTATTTTTCTGGAAAGTACTGCATAAGAAAATTACACAAAAGCAATACACTCGAATTAAAATTGCCACACATTCCATAGATTGGATAATGATAATGTAAAATAGTTGTGGAAAGTATCCCTATTGCTTTCTCCTCTTGTCTAGCATTATTACTTTACTAATACCGGTAGTACCGGTAGTAATGGCATTAGTAATAGGACCAATCAATTAGACATGTTTAGTTAGTGAGGAACCCTAATGATTCTTTTTAAATATACAAATGTGAACAGCCTTTTTAAAAAATCTAATCTACAGATTTGATTCCCTCCAAAAACCTCTTGCGGAGAGGGGGCATCTGTTGGAGGCAAATGTGGAACTGTTTCAGTTCTACCATTACCATGACATGGAAATGAAGTGGATTAATGAGCGAATGTCCATTGCCAATTCCACAATCCAAGGAAAATCTTTAAATGGGGCTCAAAGCTTGCTACAGAAGCAGAAGGTAACTCTTCAATTAAAATGGTTCCTTTGAAAGTCGGACAGGGGACTTTCAAAAGCATTTCACTTTTTACATTTGGGTTAGCAGCTCATTCTTCAGTCAGATGGAAAACTTACCAGAAGCAAGGATTCAGCCTATCCAAATATCAGTCCTACATTAGACACAATTCTAAAAAGAAAATGAAACATGTACTCTCTCAAGATGCCTCAGCTTTGCTTTGTTGTTGTTAGTTGCGAAGTCATGTCCGACCCATCGCGACCCCATGGACAACATTCCTCCAGGTCTTCCTGTCCTCTATCATCCCCCAGAGTCCATTTAACCTCACACCGACTGCTTCAGTGACTCCATCCAGCCACCTCATGATTACTTTCCTGTTTTGATTGAAGTCTGCAAGGTGGTCAAGAGCCATAGAGAAGCTTAGTGCAAGTGAGCCAAGAGTTTGGCATTTAATTATTGATGAACTTTATTTGTTTGTTTGTTTGTTTGTTTGTTTGTTTGTTTGTTTGATTGATTGATTGATTGATTGGTATCTTGCCTTTATTGCTTAATAAATAACTCAAAGCAACCTTGAGTTGTTTAATACCTTCCTTCCTCCTCTTATTCTCGACACAACAACAACCCTGTGAGGTGAGGTGAGCTGAGAGATAGTGGCTAGTTCAAGGTCGCCCAGCTGTTCTCATGCTTAAGATAGGAGTAGACCTCACAGTCCCCTGGTTTCCAGCACCTTAACCAGTATAACAAACTGGATTTTTTTAAAATGTTGCTGGGGACCACTTTCAAAATATTATCATGCATTAGATTTAAATCATGAAAATTATATACCTGTAATTAAGAATGAAAATATAGCCTGTTTGGCAGAACAGTAATGGCCAGGTCATGAACACAGTTGTTCCTGCAACTGCCATCAAAGAAATATTAGAGATAATAGATTCATTTAGTAAACCTTCCCTTCAGAATGAAAATAAGAGTTTTAGGAATCCATGTTTTTCTCTTCTGGTTCAGATATATCTCTGGATATAAGAACAAACACTAGGAGAAGGCAATTATTTTTTTTAAGATTTGGGTCCAAAAAATAACTCAGTAAACTTTAGGCTTTGAAAAATAGCACATAGACTCCAAGTTTCTCTTGGATTGCTTCTTTCGGCTATTTGTCCTGTCTCTTGCCTTTCCATCACATTTCTGCCTGTTTGTCTTCCAGGAATTACAAGTTGAAGTAAAAGCCCATAAGCAGCAAATCTCCAGGGTTCTAGAAAAAGGGAATGCTATGGCAGAAGATAAGTGCACATCTTCTCAGAGAATCAAAGAAAAGTGCCAGGAACTGAGCAAAAACTGGACAGAGCTGGAAGAAGCATGTGATAAAAAAATAAAGCAACTGCAGCAGTCAGTTGTTTACTATCAGGTATATATATATTTAATATTGTAAGCTACCCAGGGCCTTTGGATATGAGACGGGCGGCAAATAAATGTTATAAATAAATAAATATCACTGTATTTTGACAACACTCCCTTTTACATCATGCAACTAACAACACAAGAGTTCCACACAGTTTGGTGTTGGTCTTGAAACCGCCTGTTTCTTATTATGGTTGAGCAGCTGAACTAATTTACCTCCAGCCCTGCTATCGCTCAACATAGATTGAAAACATTCAATCTGCAATATTGCAAATTGCAATATGGAATTCTGCAAAACTTAAAGAGTCCATTTTCCTTTTGGTGAGAATTCCCAGACTTTTGATTCGTTGGCTTGTTTACCCTGCAGCTCTCTGCTACAATACAGCCATTACTTTGCAAATAAATTCGCCTGCATTTCCTGTTTAGTACTTCATATTGCATTTTTTTATTTCCCCTGTTTATTTTTCAAGAATATGCAATGTATATGACAATGAAGAAGAGATATAAACCAGTGTTTCTCAACTTTGACAACTTTAAGATGTGTGAACTTCCACTCCTAGAATTCTCTAGGCAGCAAGGAATTATGGGAGTAGAAGTCCACACATCTTAAAACGCCTAAAGTTGAGAATAGTGATATTGATGATGATATCAGTGATAAGGCATAGATAGGAGGCCTGCCTACTTCAGAATATGGAAATCAGACCCTATATATACATCAGTCCCTTAGTTTAAATCCTAAATCCTTTTCCTCCTTCTCTTTTGAATCAACAGACTTTTGGCCATTCTTTTCCCATCTTTCAAAATAAGGGATAGCTACCTTGTCTTTATATGACAATTCTGTTTTGGCTGAGTTGATTTCTTCCTGCTTCATCCCTTACAAAGGCTAGCCGAGATATATATATATATATATATTGCTTTTTTCCTTTTGAAAAAGGATAGACTCCTTTCTGACCTTGCTCATTTGTTCTTTTGAGAATGTCTTATCATTGTAGTTCAGGGGTGGGTTCTAACTTACCTCACTGCCGGTTCGCATCCTCCCACGCCGCATGGCTGCGCCTCGTGGCCGCGTGCGTGCTTTGCGTGCACGTATGCGCAGTGCAAAAAAATAAAAAAATCCCCCCCCAAAAAAAGCCAAAAACAAGATGGCGACACATGCGCAGTGCCGGAAACTCGGCTTCTGCGCATGCGCAGAAGGAAAAAAAACCGGAAAAAAAATTCAAATTTTTTTTTAAAAAACAATTCCAAAAAAATATGGCAGCATCCATGGACCGGCACCGACCAAACCGGATCCGTGACATCATCATGACATCACCAGCGGTTCACTACCGGTTTGGGCGAACCGGTCCGAACCGGGAGGAACCCACCTCTGCTGTAGTTTCAGATTTATAAGTTCCTTGGCATTGTCTCCTGAAGCAGTGGCCAGGTACTTTCCTTTGCACTGAAAGTTTTATCTCTGACCTTGTACGTAATTAATATATGTGGTCCTTTTAGCCGTCTTTTCATTTAATATTGAGAATGCAAAAATACTATTTTATAGAACTAATCTGTGAAAGTTAGTGCCTCTTATGTTTACTTAATATCACCATGTGTACTTTTCACTTTTTAAAAGTTCTTAATGGATACTTGGGACCTTGAGAATTGGGTGGCAGAGAAGCTTCCACTGGTCACCAACAAAGATTGTGGTAATGATGAAGCTACAACTCTTAACCATATAGCAAAACATAAGGTAACTTATATATATCGACTACAAACTACTGAGATGTTGAATAGTTACATTCCCAGCCTTAAGGATACCTATACAATGTAGAGGCTAAATTTAAAATATTGATTCTTAATTGGTATGACAAATTCATATTGTCTATAGCAATAGCAACAGCACTTAGACTTATATACCGCTTCACAGTGCTTTGCAGCCCTCTCTACGCGGTTTACAGAGTCAGCATCTTGCCCCCAACAATCTGGGACCTCATTTTACTGACCTCGGAAGGATGGAAGGCTGAGTCAACCTTGAGCCTGGTGAGATTCGATCTGCCAAATTACAGGCAGACAGCAGTCAGCAGAAGTAGCCTACAGTACTGCATTCTAACCACTGTGCCACCATGGCTCTTGAACTATGAACTATGTTGTGTTCAGACAGTAATATTAACTCTACATGAACTACTTTTTAAAATGAGAACTGGTCTACCACAACCCCTTATTTTTCTTGGCCTAAGAGAAATCCTGCTGTAAGGGCCCTGTAAAATCCCTGTTGATAAACCAGTCAACATTATCAATACATATTGGGTTCCTGGTGGTCTCTGAGCCTGTTTCTATTCCTGCAGATGTTTCATTTCCAAATTAAGAAATACCACCAATGCATGGGATCTAGGAGAACAATGTAAATCCAAAAGTGAAAGAAAATTCCTGGGGACATGGCACTCTGATGAGTCATCCATTAACAGATATATTAAGATAAGATCAGTCTATAAACCATTCAAGAAAGGAAGCAATTGAAGGTCAAACACTCATATACCTATTAACCAATATTACATAATTAAGAACCAGCACCAGATAAACAAGAACAAGCAAAGAAGAAACAATGCCCCTCCCAAAAGCATTTAAGAAGAAATAATACCCCAATCAAGATTGGTAGGAGAAGTTACTATACTATATATAAACAGTCAGAAAATTATATTCCTCCATGCACTAATGATGTTATTTAACTTGCTAAGGAAACTTCTGCAAGAAAAGAAGCAAGCTTAGAGAACACCAAGAACTCAACAATTCAGCCTTAAATATTTTCCACCATGGACTACCCAGCGCCTTGTTCAAAGTTCAAAGAAATAATATATTTCATCATATTCAAGTTTATTTCAACTTCATGGGTCTATCTAGTTTTTCACATCATCTATGTGAAAAACATCATCACATCATCTATTTTTAATTGCTATGAACAGTAGCAACATCTCAAAGGACAGAGGAAGTAGGCAATAATAACAGTCATCTATTGATGAATAATTTCCACATATACTCTACAAGGCTCCAGGCAGGTTTTTGCCCTCTTAAGTATATCCCAACCTATTATTTATACTTCTGTACAGTCCTGAAATAAACCTAGTATGGTATTTTAGTCTCACTGTAGAAAAATATTGCTGAATGCCCAAACAACTGCGAAGCAACAACTAAAGAGTGCTTAATAAAGTTGCTTCATTGAGACTATGATCAGAGTGTTTTCTCACAGATGATAAATTTTGCAAGAAAACAAGCACTTTTATCAAGTTGGTTAGAGGCATCACCTTCATATGTACCTTATTAGGATCAAATAACGGTTCTCAAACAGTAATTGGTTGATTTTGAAAAATGACTTCTTTGCCTTTAACCATGTACAGAGTTATCATAAACTTGCTCCTTTCTTAGGAAATCCTATGTAAACAACTTGCTTCTATTTCCATATAGTTTATGCTTCTTATTAGTAATTCCCTGTCAGTACATTATTTATGTACTTAATCTGTTTTTACAATGGCTTCTAACAAACTTTGCATTTGGAAGACTCATGTAAGTGGATTCTAACTTGTTTTATATGTATTGAATATGGCTTCAGTTAAATCTGATATTGTCTGCTAATTTGGGGTTCCTGAATCACTTTTGCACATTAAGTAAAACTGGACTACTTTTTTGTCAGTATTGAATGTTCTACATTTTCTCTTTAACTGGTACTTATTTTGGGTCAGGCTCTAGAGCATGAAATTGGCATTTATCAGAACTTACTCATGGAACTAGAGGAAACTGCCAAAACTCTACCACTTTCAGACTCCATCCATTACGATGAAGTTGATATGCCTCAAAGACAGGTCCACACAAAGCTTCAAGAACTACAAACATTGGCCAAAGCAAGGTAGGGGAGGAAAAAAGACTGTGTGATCCAATTATATATTTTCTTGTTAGCTTTCTTTTCTTTTTTCCCCCTTTTTTCCTTTCCTTTTCATCAGGAAGTGAATTTCAATTGCCTTGCTAAAGAGCTCAATCCTAATAATTCAGTACGATATAATCATACATCATGTCTGCAGAGGCAAAAAAATGCATACGGGTCTATGTTGTCATGAAGGAAAGTTGCAGCATGTGTTGGTTTCTACATAATCATATGTTATGCTTCATATAGAACCGTGATGGTGAACCTATGGCACGTGTGCTGGAAGTGGCACGCAGAGCCATCTCTCCAGGCATGCCAGCTGTCGCCCGTTGCTCTTCCGGGTTCCAGCATGTGCATGCACGCTGGCCAGCTGGTCTTCGCGTGTGCATGTGTGCCAGAAACCGGAAGACCAGGTGGCCGGCACACATGTGCGCACTGGAAACTGGAAGCTCAGCTTCCCGGCACGTGCATGCGTGCCGGGGAGCTGCTCTTCTGGTTTCCGGCACTCCCCTGAGCGCGCGCCGGGGAGCTGCTCTTCCGGTTTCTGGTGCTCTCCCCCCATGCGTGTGCGCTCCCGTTTCGGCACTCGGTGCCAAAAAGGTTTGCCAACACTGATATAGAACAAGGTGCAAGTATTTATCCTTTTCATGGAAATGACCTTGGCTAAAAAATATAGGCACTTCATAAGAAGTCAGGGAAGCAGGAAAGTGTGCTTAGACACAGGATTATGTCACAGCTGACTTCACATATGCACCATCCATCCATATCCAGATGAACTTCCTTTTGTGTGGCTGTTTTCAGAGGAGTATTTATTGTTCAACTGATGCTGCCTCTTCTCTTGTATATAATGAAGCCACATTTTTTGCTGAAATTGTTTTTATTGGTATTGTTAGAGTCACATCTACAAGAAGGCAGCCTTATAGATTGATAAAATAAATAAATAAAAGTGTAACCCATGTAGAATCCACCCATATTTTTATAGCATTCTTCCTAACTTTTTTCCTCTTAATAGAAGATGTCTGGCTATTTTTAAGGAGGAAAGATGAAGAAGGCAAAGTACACTAACATAGACATCCTTAGCCTAATGCATTCATAAGGGTCCTCTATACATATTCTATCAGTTATACCATTGGCCTTAAGCTTCAAAATGATATTGAATGTGTAATTTTTACAGAGTGGTTGTATCAAAATTCCTTAGTTTTCTGTTGCCTTTGTTCTGTCTATTTTATCTTCAAATTAGGGGTAAAAGGTTGGAGGAGACACTTGAACTACATGACTTCCTGAGAGAATATGAAGATCTTGAGGGCTGGATCAATGAGCAAAAGCAGGTGGCCAGTTCTGAAGACTATGGAGCTGATTATGACCATGTTCTTGTAAGTTACAATGCTAATGGTTCAAAAGATTTTCAGAATATGTTGCAATGGTATAAAATATATAACATGACTGTTAAGGAAGAATGGCTTCAGACATGATTTTTGCAAGAGTGGCTTCATATACAGTATGTAAAATAAACAGAACAAAAGAACATCAGGGCTATAGGCTGGACTGAGAAGTTGAAATAGAATCTCAGACGAAGACAAAGGTAAACTATTGCTGTATTGCTGTCAAGGATACTATGTGAATGTATCTATGAAGTCACCAGAATTTGACTAATCTTTTTAGGCATTTTAATGCATTGATTAATAATTATTTTAGACAGCTTTTGCAGACAAGAAATATTTATGAAATTTAGATGCTTGAATAAAGGGTAATCTATTCATGATTACTCATTGTTCCAAATAATTAGTAAGATGTCAATAGAATAATAATGAAAATATTATTTTTCTGATCAAGTAGATTGCACACAAAAATCAACAGAATAATCTTATTTGAAATAAGCACAGATATGATCATCAATTGGAGTACTAACTGAACACCCTTGGATTAGAGACTAAAGTTTGAAGTCCAAATAAATAATTCACTCCCTTTGCACGATCTCACTGAGATCACTACTTTTTTTTTGCTTTCCTTTTTTGTTTTTACACTTGAGATTATTTTAAAAAATAGATTTTGCATGATTAGATTTCATTTATAATTAGCATCACAGAATTGGAAGAGATTTTCAAGTAATTGAGACCAAGCCATTGCTCAAACAAAAGTATTGTACTACTAGATTATAAAAGTCAGTTGGCAGAATTCAAAACCAATGCAGAAAAATCTTCTAATGTCCTAAAATGGCATTAAAAAACAAGCACATCAATCTAATAAATGCTTGACCAATCATCTCATCTTATTTGGTTTCTATTGGGGACTTTTGACAGAATCATGTGGAGATAAGAGGTCCTCTATAGAAGTTGAGCAAAATTTTAGCTCTTGTGAAATAAAGTCAATGGCATGAATGGACTCCCTGTGTAATATTTATTATTGTTTGAGCAGACATAAAACTGCAGGAAAGATAGTAAAGCTTTTCAAATTGCTCTAGGGTTATCCTTCTAGAACAAAATATGGAACAAAGATATTTGGAATTTCAGACTTTAGTAGACACTGTACTTTGAAATAAATTCATACTGGGATCATACAGGAAAAATCAGATAGGCTAAGTTGGAAAAGTTATTCAAAACTATTCATCACTTCAATTTTTCCTTCTATTCATTTTCTTCAAAAGCTTCTTTGTGTCAAATATGAAAAATCTCAGCATCAGATGGAAATTGCTGCCCAGAGAGTGGATGCATGTCATCAGTTAGCGCAGAAAATGTTGGATCATGGCCATGTTGAATCCAGGGAGATTCGGAAGAAGCAGAAACAGTTGAGGTAAGAAAGCATTCTTGTCTTTTTCCATTATTTTTTCAGTCTGACCTTTTCTTTCACAAGACAAAGATTAGGAAGCTGTACAAGAGCCATACGGGGGAAAAACTCTTCCATGAAGAAGAACATTTGGGTGGCATGTCTACTTTGCTGCAAGACCTAAGATCTTTCTTAAACTATTCAGAATTTTGCAGAAGTGGAAGGAGAAATGTAGATTTGATTTGCAACAATAGATTGATATGTCAATATTTAAATTCATTACTTGTTCTCAACCAAGAGGAAAGGGAGAAGACTCTCAAGCAGTATAATATAT
>QLTV01003461.1:2066879-2110021 GCA_003457575.1 Thermophis baileyi | reverse complement strand
GGCAGGCAGATGTCTGCCTGGCTGGTTGAAAGTGCTGAAGAAGCTAGTCACAGTTCTCCTGGCCCAAGCCCTCGTCGCCACTGTTAGATAGTGGGTAGAGATGACAGGAGACAGACTTCCAAAGCAGCTCTTTATTTCAGCTCTTGTATCAGCAACCAGAAAAGAGCAGTCTGACAGCTTGCCCTTTTATAGGGAGCTGTCAGACAGACCAGCCAATAGCGTTTGAGCTTTTTCCCGNGGCAGGCAGATGTCTGCCTGGCTGGTTGAAAGTGCTGAAGAAGCTAGTCACAGTTCTCCTGGCCCAAGCCCTCGTCGCCACTGTTAGATAGTGGGTAGAGATGACAGGAGACAGACTTCCAAAGCAGCTCTTTATTTCAGCTCTTGTATCAGCAACCAGAAAAGAGCAGTCTGACAGCTTGCCCTTTTATAGGGAGCTGTCAGACAGACCAGCCAATAGCGTTTGAGCTTTTTCCCGCTCAAACGCTGGACCTGGTTGGAACCATGCAACATAGTTCAAACAGTTAGAACATAACACTTATCTACCACTATTCTGAACCTACAAATTTCTCCTTTGTTAGTACTGCAATGGCTCAATGGACAGCTTTTATATACTGTACTATAGTGTTCATCTATGGGTCCAATTCTAAGGACTCTTATTTCCAACTAAGCCCCATTGAACTTTGAAATGTAATTACATTGGGAAGTGACAGAGCTTTTTTTTTCTCCTAAACAGATATTCTTTGGTTATGTGGAAGAGAGTGAAAGTTGGCTAAGCAGCAAAGAAGCCTTCCTAACAAACAAAGACTTGGGGGTAAGTGAAATAGACTATTCTCACTCAAAAGTGGAAAATGTAGGCGTAGAATAAAAGTGCAGAACAAACCATTTTGGAATACTTACTTTCAGGTTTATTTCTACCACAGTCCCACTGAATTTCTCTTTCTATCATGTATCTTTTGGGAGGCTTAGTAAGATTATTGGATTATGCCTTCTGGTCTGTGGCATCATTCTCCAACTCAGTTTTGCTGCCATATAGTCAAGAGAAGCAGAAGTACATGCAGAATGAGCATTTTTGAAAAAAAAACCTGCAGTGCTCTAAAGTTTGTTTGTTTATTTATTTAGTTATTAAATTTATATTCCACTCATTTTACCGATAAAAAGACTCTGGACAGCTTTTATATTACATTATATCTTAGCTCTATAGACCTGAAAGTAAACAAAGGTTGCTTTGGGACGAACCCAATTTTCTTTGGTTTCATATTAAAAAGGAAGTTTCATAGAAATAATTTGAAGTCTGTTTAGCATAGTGATACCCAAAACCTTCTCTTTTTTCTTGCCTGCATGATTTATACACATTTAGGCAGTTTATAAACATAACTCTTCTAATGGAGAATAGGTTGGAGTAATCATATGGCATTAGATCAACTCTTCCCAACCTGGGCATTTTTCAATTGCCAACCAATTCCCAGAATTCTTATCAATTGCCATTCCATATTACATTAACTTGTTCTAATTGATGCAGGATTCGATATCTAGTGTGGAAAGTCTGCAGCAAAAGCACATGCAGTTTGAAAAAGACTTGAACACCCATCTGATGAAGATTGATAATATAGCTATCTTTGCCCAAAAGCTGAAGGACAGTCAGCATTATGATTCAGAGAATATAATGTTTAAGTGCCAGGCTGTGTTGAGAAGGTACCATTCAAGTTTTTTCTCCCGTTTCATCTCTATATCCTATATGGTTTAACCACCCACCCCTCTCCTCTCTCTTAATGGTTTTTTTTTTATTATTACTTGCCACTCATTAACTACATTATTGTGTGCTTCAAATAAAGCCCTAGGAGAATACAGTGATTATCCACCCATCTAGTCACTCTGGAAAGAAGATAAGATTTTTATAATGTGCCCATTTGAGGAAAAACTCTGCTGTGGCATTTCCTGTTTCATTTCCTCATGCTGTGCTTTTTGGGTTTTCCTTCTACTGCCCTGGCAAAGATTAAGCTTGCATTTATAATCACTTCTGAAATGAAAAGCAGTTTAACAAGCTGCGTTGACTTATATCACCAGTATTATTTATTTTTCCTAGAAAGGAAAAACTTCTGGAAATTGCTTTAATGAGGAGGCATCTGCTGGAGGAGTCCCGGCTATTACAAAAATTTCTGCATAATTCTTTCGAGGTATAATGTGTTCATTTAATTTCCTGAGGCTACATATAAACATGCATAAGCACACCAGCGTGCCTACCATCCCTGTCCTACTGTCCTATTGTCCTCATCTATCTGTATTCACTTTGATTATGTTTATGTTTATACCTATACCTGCTATCTTGTACATGTTTGACAAATAAATAAATAAATAAACATATGTGAGTATTTCTATACCACAGGGGTGTCAAACTCAAGGCCCGTGGGCCAGATCCAGCCCGCAGGGTGCTTAGATCTGGCCCGCGGGGCCACCCTGGAAACATGAAGGACCGGCCTGCAGTGCTTCTACCAGCAAAAATGGAGCTCAGGAGACCTGCGCACAGCCCTCCCAAGCTCTATTTTTGTTGACAGAGCGCTCGGGCCACCACAGGCGCCCCTGACATGAGTGATGTCAAGCTGGCCACGCCCTCCCAGCCATGTCCCCCCGAGGTCAAACACAACCCTGATGTGGCCCTCAATGAAATTGAGTTTGACACCCCTGCTATACCAGAAAAAGACATTTGAAAACTTCCAATACTCAACAAATGCCATAAATCCTAGCCAACATAGCCAATAAGAACAAAATGTGGTACAATAGTATAGTCCAAAGAATATAGGGAGAGACCAAATTACTTGTTCCTGATTCTTAGTAGACTTGCTGCCGTTCTTTCAGGGTTTCAGGTGGGAGACTGTTCCAGTTCCTGGAACTATTGGTAATTGAATCTAATCAATGGTCTGATAACTGTGTTTTTCTATCCAAAGATAGCTGCCTGGATGAGTGAAAAAAACAGTATTGCCCTTGATGAGAGCTGGAGAGATCCCAGCAATCTTCAAACTAAACTACAAAAGCACCAGACTTTCCAGGCAGAGATTGTGGCTAACAAAAATCATCTCAACAGAATCAAAACAGTAAGTAAATACCACGTTATGTTATGTTATTTACACTTTGTTACATTTTATGTTACGTTTTATGTTATGTTTTATGTTTTGTTATGTTATGTATTATAATTATTCAAAAATAATTCAGAAGAGGTAGTTCAGTACACCTGTGACTATGATCACATTACCACCTTAAAGCAGCTATGTCTTCTGTATACAAAAAAATGGCTCCTTTAAGGAGTTTCATTAGACATATGGCTACTTTAATGAATTGCTTCATAAAAGTAGCTATCTTCTCATTCAGGCTTATGAAGAAATTTGACAAAAGATGCATTTTCTTTAAGGAGATGCTGTGCCCTTGTTCCTATATGTTTTGAATAATTTTTGAAGCCTGACCAGCTTCAGTACATTTCAAAGAATGAGACTTTCTGAAAAGGTGTTTCTGGAGGTATCTTACTTAAACAAATAATTTGCAGTCCTATCTTAGGCAAAAAATTTTAAAAAACTTAAGTTTTATTATAATGATAAGATTGTTGGAAGGTATAATTGTTTAAAGACATCATATAGAAAGCTAAGCCACAAGAGATGACTTTGAGTATCTTTTTTTGCAGGAAGGAGAGAAAATGCTCCATGAAAGGCATTATGCCTCTGATGTCCTCCAGTCTAGACTCCAGGAAATAGATGAGCTTTGGGATGAGTTGTTGGAAAACTGTGAGGAAAAGAAAAGAAAAATTCTGGATGCTTACAAGGTAAAACACAACAGGAAAGAACTCAAGGCTTTAGTGGTAACTTAGTCATTCTGGAAATTCCCCAAGCTGGTTAACTAACTTTCAGTTAGCAAAAATCAAAAGGACTAAAATAAATGTATTGTGTTCATGTGTATGCTTGTGTGAGGCTGTTGCAGAGACAGAACTGATCAATCCACAAATGATACTAGTAGCTACAGTGTTTAAATGTCATTATTTATATGGATTTTCCCCCTCTGGCTTCAGGCTCTGCAATTTCTACATATTGTGGATGAGGCTGATAAATGGTTGGAAGACCTAGACAGTGAGATGAAAATACCAGAAAGCAGTGATAATCTACTGATTCTGAAAGATCTCCTAAAGAAACAGGAAGAATTGGAAGCCAGCTTTTCTGCCCACAGGGACCATTTCCAAAGTCTGATCAACAGAGTGCAAGAACTCCAGGAGGAAAAACATTTTCTGGCAGATGAGATAGAGATAAGAGTGGACCAGGTGGTACACAGGTGCTTGAACGGTTCTGCAGTTTCCCCCTGCTGTGCTCTCCCTTCTAAATATTCTAATTTTCACCTTTAATAGTATTATCATTCTTCAGTTTATCAGCCTGGTGTCTTTAATTTTAACAGTCAATGCATGCTAGTCCATAATCTTTCTTCCTTAAAAAAAAAAAACAATCAAACCCACGGCTTCATTTTGAATCTCCAGATACAAAAGTTTTAGGGAGCCACTCCAGGAAAGGCAGCAGCATTTGGAAGCCAACAGATTGCGGTACCAGTTCCTCCAGGATGTCAATGAAGAGTTTACCTGGATTCACGAGAAACTCCCTCTGGCATCTTCGAGAGACTACGGTCAGTCACTGGCAACTGTTCAAAGCTTACAAGAAAGGCACCAGGTAAAACAGCCGGAGTGACAAAGCAGGAAATACTGGAGCAGAGAGAAATTCTTTGTCACTTCTTTCATTGATTTATTTTTATTTATTTTAGCTAGCTTACCACAAGGCCTACAAGCTCACTTTCTGTTCTTCAGAAAGTTGCATGTTTTTCACACTTTCACATCATAGTGAAGTGAATTAAATGAACAATATCTTTTTTCTAGAGCAGTTTTTCTCAAGTTCAGCAATTTTATGGTGTGTTGCCCGGGAATTCTGGGAGTTGAAGTCCAGATGTCTTAAAGTTGCTGAGGTTGAGAAACACTTTTCTAGAGGAAGAGTAATCTTCTGCAACATGAAACACTACTGCCACTTATTTCTGCTATTATTCAAGCTATCAAGAAATATGTCTGCGCCTCTTATCTGAATACAAATATTACATTCTCTGTGTTGCATCTGCTATTATTTATTGAAAAAAGTTAAAGACAGTAACACAGAAATAAAAATTGTGCTAGCCTCTTGGTTCCATAATTTAAAACAATGACAATTTTATCTATTTGTTAGTTTAATCAGTTTTAAGCCACCTCAGTCAACATTGTGGTATACAGATTAACAGCAAAAGTAGTGTAAGCAATAACAGCAACAAATATTACAAAACCTACATCAGGGCCATATTTCATTCATACTTAAAGTATTACTGTTTTCTTGTAATTAGCGAAATAAGCTTGTTTGTATTCTAAAAAAGAAGCATATAATATTTATTGGGTGGTTTCTGTGATGGTGACAAGAAAAGTATCTAAATCTCCATCTAAAATCCCCAGAGCAGTTTTGCATTTTTAAAAGATGTCCTTCTATTTATGAACAAGGCACAACTTGTTCCTAACCTCTTTAAGTTGATAGCTAGAGAAACAAATTAGGGTGTGCTAATCTTTTTTATCATTCCCTGTTGGTATGGGTAAAGAGACTCGACCAAAGTGGAGACTTTTATTACACTCATGTGAGTAGACACTTGCTTATGTTGGCAATTTTCCTATAGATGCAAAACTCTGCATGGGCATTTAAAATTGTTAGCAAAATCTAAAAGAGGTGTGCCGCAGCTTGACAACCTAAAAACATAGACATACTGATGAATATATGGAGAAAATCCTTACATTTTAAAATACATGTATCTCTTATCTTGTATTTTCCAGAATTTAGAGAATGAGATTAACAGCCATGATGCCTTGATTAAAGCACTTATCAGTTCTGGGCAGAAGCTGATGCAGAAAAAACAGGTTGCTTCCCAGACAATCTTGGAACAAATAAAGGAACTGATCATTTCCTTTGAAAAGCTGAAGGATGAAGCTCAGAAAAGAAGATGGAAGCTTGTAGAATCTCATAAAGCCCAGCATTTTTTCAGTGAGGTAAAGTAGCGATGGAAAGCCATTTTCAATTTCTACCATTTAGATCCATGGAATTATAACTGTTTTGCCAAGAGGGCATCACTTCTTTTCCAAACCAACTCAGCTGAACTGACCAAATTTCTTTATCCTTGATGCAGTCCTTCTCTTCTAACCCCTTCCCACTTCAACTATGTTATTCCAAGGGGTTCTTGCAATTCAGGAGCATCTTTCCATAGGTTGATGGGTAGCTATATAGACAAGCAAAATCAGGGAAGCCATTTGGTGTGAGCAGGCCTCTGTTTGCTTGTCTCTGTGTTCAGATATGTGGAGACTCAGATATTTTCTATTAATTTAATAAATACATTATTAGAGTCTGAATGGATATTACTGCCTAGCTTTTATTAAATTAAATGTTAAATGAAATGAAATGAATGAAAATAAATATAATGTTTCCACTTTTTGGAAAAGTCTGACTCCTCAAAAGTCAAAGTATTGTACTGTTTTTTCCAGTTTTGTTCCTTTTCCTCATCTGAAGCAGAATGCTGTAGGGCTTTCTTTCCTGCAGTTACCATTTCTCTTCCTTGGAATTTTATGAGGAATCCTGTCAGCATTGATGACAGGTTTACACATGGAACATGTCTTCAATATGTTCCATGTGTAAACCTTGCATCTTTTCCTGTGTTTATTCTACCTCTTTCTTCTTCCCTCCTCCAATTCTTCTAATGGACAAAAAATGGAATAGCTACACAATACCTTTGAACTGCCAATGCTAGGAACTATTAAACAAATATCCTTAATCTAATATTCCTTGGGCTTTGTAGAAACTTGTGTACAACTATTGCATAGTTTTTGCATTAAAAATAATGTGTTGAATACTTGACAGAAGGGACTAATATATGTATATATGCTATGCTGGCATGGATAGGATTTACATTGATCCACATATTTAGTTGAGAGCATGCCTAGTTTGTTTTGTCTCTGTTGAATATAATTCTGTTTCAGCAGATTACAACAGTCTGTTTCATGTCAAGTCCCATCAGCCCTGCTTTTCTTTCAGCTTTTGGAAGTGGAATCCTGGATGGCAGAAAAAGGACTTCTGCTAGAAACTCCAGATTATGGGAGAAATGAAGAATCAACTCAAGCACTGTTACGTAAGATGGAAGCTACAAAGCTTGATCTGGAGGGATTTAAATCCCGAATTGAGAAACTGAAGGAAACAGGAGACTATTTCTTGAACAGTAATAACCCAGAAAGGTAGGTGTCCATAAACCTTCTAGAGGAGAATCAATTAGTAAAACAGTTTCTGTTATCTTCAAGACTTCTTCAGACATTATTTCATAAAGCCCCTTCTGCGTGCAAACATTTGTGCTATTTGAATTTTTGCTTTGTCACAAGCATATGAGTTGTAAAACTCTAAGAACAACCCTGTAACTATTTGATTGAGCTGATACATTTCAAATGTGATCTTATCAAATAAGGATCTAAAATCTTAACAAGTTTTCTTAATGTCACAATAAGGTTTATTGTGTTTTCAAGAAGATCAACAGGAAAAGTTTTCACTGGCATGTAGGCACAGATACAAATGGGGCAGAGGTGGGTTCTTCCCGGTTCGGACCGGTTCTATAGAACCGGTAGTAACTTGGCGGCCTGGGTCACTAGAACTGGCAGCGACCCAGGCCTGCCACGACCCTGAACTGGTTCTTTCTGCGGCACCATAGGCACCATCATCTTGTTTTTTGCTTCTGTGCATGCGCAGAAGCTTTTTTTAAGCACTGTGCATGCGCAAAGCGCACGTGCCCGCACGGCGCATCACTGAGCAGCGAAGAAAACCAGAACCCACCCCTGAAATGCGGATCCTCTTACCTATGGCAGCTGTTAGTTGCATCAGATGGGGAGGAGGTCAAAAGGCAAGGAAGAAAACAGACAAAAGAAATTATAGCTTAGCCAATTGCAGACAGTTTCTGATGGCTAGCAATCACTTCTTAATAGAAAATCCCAGAAATGCTATTAAGATCAGATTGGCTCCAGAGGATATGAGGATTTAAGAAGCTGTAGACCAGGGGTGTCAAACTCATATTGTCACGGTGGCATCACATGACATATCAGGGCTTTTTTCCCCTTTGCTAAACCGGGCGTGGGTATGGCCAGCATGTGACGCATCTGGCCCACAGGCCAGAAGTTTGACAGTCCTGTTGTAGATGCAACCATTAACATGAATAGGGCAAATGTTACAAGGCATGGGAAAACAGATCAAGAGGCTGGAGAGATATGTAGAAGTTCTTGGGGTAGATCAGAGCTATGGGGCTGTTTATCCCTTAACAATTTTTCATATTTGCATACTTAATTAAGCCATCTTCAGTAAACTGGATGGGAACTCCTTTGTAATTGGAATTTTTGTATAATGAAGCATATGTATTCATACATAAACAGCTGGGAATAACAAGGCATGTTAAGATTTCCATATCAATGTATTCTGGTTTTTCTGGATGACACAAATTCCAAAAAAGCAATTTCATTTCTTTACTTTTAATTCTTACATGTTTCAAGAATTTAAAAAACTATATACATGTTACTCTAGTTCAGATTTATGAATGCAAAACATCAGCTTTTGTGGTATATTTATTCATGCAATATTTCTGATGCTTGCAGACCCAACAAAATGACAGAATCAACCATAACAAAAGAAAAAGCTTTATTATGCATTCAGGCTTCTTGATTGATAATTTCTTCATTCAGAATCCATGTTATTATTTAAGTCCAGTTGACTTCTGTATGAAAACTGCATGTTCTTATATCATTTTACCTTTGATAATCAAAATTTGAAATTCTACATATAGGAAGTTAAGTAGGAATTACAAATATCCCTTCTGATTTATCAGGAATAACTTATTTATTTATTTATTTACTTACTTACTTATTTATTTACTTACTTACTTACTTACTTACTTACTTACTTACTTACTTACTTACTTAAAATATTTATATACAGTAGCTGCCCATCTTTAACAAACTCTGGTAAGCTTGCAATCAAAAATCAAAACAACATAAAAACCATATTAAAGTTATAAAAACCAAGTATATTAAAAACAAAAACCTGGTGCCAAGTAAAGCTTTCAATATGCAGTAACGTCATCTTATCCCGAAACCTGGGAGAAAAGCCAAGGTAGAGGTCCTTTTCTCTATGAATAGAATGCTATCAGGGTATTTAAAAAGTAGTCATCCTGCTCAGATTTAAGCATGGCTTGGATTACATCTGGAATTAATAAAGACCCTGAATATACGGTACTAATTTTGCAAACAATGGGTTTCTCTGGAATCAAATATATCTTATATGTACATTTTCACATTTCAGGCCATTATTAATATGTAGAATGACAGACAAATACTGTAGGTAATAAATATAAATTTTTAGTTTGAGTTAGACAAGAGCTGTATATGAAAATTGCTGGAAACAGGGATAGTGATGAGTGATGCCTATTTTCTAAACTCTCTTCTCTATCTCTGTCTGTATCTATGTCTGTGTCTCTCTATCTCTCTTTATAGTTCAACTATCCTGCCCAAACTCCAGTCTGTTTTAGAACAATACCTGTCTCTCCAGGATAGAGCAGAGAGACAAATAAAAGCTTTGCAGGAACAATCACAACTGCATCAATTTGAGAGGGAAACCCAACTGGTGGATGCTTGGCTGTTGAGCAAACAGAATATGGCTGAATCAGATAACTATGGTCAGGATTTGGAGAATGTGGAGGTAAAGCAGATGTCCTTGGAATACCTCAACAACACTATTTTATATTTTATATTCTATAGTTCCTGATGTTCCTTGATTATTAAAGGTTACATGAGACTGACTACAGATAGCAGTGGTTCACATATGCTTATTAGTATTAGTTGTTAAGCATACACTTATTAAAAAATGCTAAGTGACTTTCCAAGCCCTATTTGCCACTTTTTTATATTGTCTCAAGACTAATATCAAGAAATAGAAGGAAGATTTGGAATAACTCTGACTTCTGCTTCTTTGTTGATGCTACAGGTTCTAGAGAAAAAATTTGAAGATTTTATGAAAGAGGTAGAAACTCTAGGCCATACCAAAGTTCTACTGATAAACAATCTAGCATCTCATCTTAGAACTGTGGGTCACAATCAAATAAGCCACATCCAGAAAAAAACCCAGGATATCCATGACAGATGGGAGAGATTGCAGCAAGCTGTCCAAACAAGAGCAGAGGTGAGCTTCCTGGTATCCAGATGTGCTCCTTAGGACATGAATGAGCCATGTATGGGTCATGTGTCACATACCACCCCAGTCCTTTGTTGTAGTTTTTTTAAAAAAATAGATCACCCAAGATTGGCAGAATGATTCTGAGTATCCCTGTTATTCAGTTATATTAAGTAAAAGAAGTGTGTTGAGTTTTTAATAGGCTGTATATATCTTTTTTATCTTTGTACCTTTCCCAAACCTCCAAATATGAAAAAGTTTAGCCCTGACTCTCCAGTTAACAGATTATTGCTCTGCCCTTTGAAAAACCAAACCTGTTAAAATGTAACCTCTGATGCCCACAAAATGGCCCACTTTTGCATTATGGCAGTGTTGTCATGATTGAAAATTGTTGATTATACTTTATGAGTTACTATATATAATCAAAAATTATGGACAAGCTGATTCACATAGATTGAATCCCTGACTACAGTATAACAAGGTGAAAAGTATGGTGTGGTTTTACTGTTCTTGAACATATAATGCTATTACAAGTACCACTGATAATGCACATAGTGCTTGATAGAAGCATAACTTACCTCTGTGTGATCTTGTACTATTAGAATAAGATTTGTTGACTGGTAGTGACTGTGTCAAACAACCACAGCATTTTCCTTAAAAAATGAAGCAGATGTAACTGAAACTGATCAGATATTTAGAACATAATTTATAACACACAAACCAGTGGTGGATTTCAAAAATTTTTACTACCAGTTCTGTGGGCGTGGCTTGGTGGGCGTGGCTTGGTGGGCGTGGCAGGGGAAGGATACTGCAAAATCTCCATTCCCACCCCACTCCAGGGGAAGTATACTGCAAAATCCACATTTCCTCCCGATCAGCTGGGACTTGGGAGGCAGAGAATAGATAGGGGCGGGGCCAGTCAGAGGTGGTATTTACCGGTTCTCCGAACTATTCAAAATTTCCACTACTGGTTCTCCGAACTACTCAAAATTTCCCCTACCAGTTCTCCAGAACTGGTCAGAACCTGCTGAAACCCACCTCTGACACAAACGTATGATACTACAGCAATGTGAGTCAGTATCTCTCACTTGTATCTGCCTTACACCATGAGCAATTTTAAATTGGTTTGTTAGGGTCAAGTCTTACTGAAACATTTTTCCTTTCATCAGAATCTCAGAGCAGCTCATCAAGTTCATCAATATGATCGTGATGTGGATGACCTAAAAGGCTGGATGCAGGAGAAAGAAGCTGTTGTGACCAGAG
This sequence comes from Thermophis baileyi, assembly GCA_003457575.1. Lineage (NCBI taxonomy): Eukaryota > Metazoa > Chordata > Lepidosauria > Squamata > Dipsadidae > Thermophis > Thermophis baileyi. The sequence goes on along the minus strand of QLTV01003461.1, from coordinate 2,098,487 downwards.
ATGATTATGGTTATGACCTACTTGGAGTTCAGACCCTCCTTAGCCGACATGAAGGAGTGGAGGTAAGCAGAAACAGTCACTTTGAAAAAACAGACTTTATATATATAATCAAAAGATCTGACATTTCAGTCTGCAGAATGTCCAATCATGGGATTATTGTTCACAGCCTTAAAGAAATTGGCTGCTCTCTTACTATAACTCTCTTACTTACTTTTACTCTCTCTTACTTACTCTTAATAGCAATATACTCAGGGTTAGCTTAACCATTTATTTTTATTTATTGTATTTCATATTGCTGCTTGTGACAGATATTTGATTTTTTAAGAAAACGATAAAATATTTGATTTTTGTTTTTTTAAGAAAATGATAAAATCATTCTAAAATAGGACAAGAGTAAAAGAGTAACGATAATAAACAACATAATAAAAACAAAGTAAAACAGAGTGTAAATGTATATTAAAATCAAAATATCAAAGAGAGTTAGGACTACTCTTTTTTGCCAAATCAATGCACTTTCTTCAAGTCCCTGAGTGGGCAGTTTGCTTTGCCCTGACAGATTATCATCTTCAGTGAAAGTGCTGTTATTGTTGTGGCTTGTCCACGTCCCGTGCAGCTGCTCATGGATCCGGAAGAACAAGAACAGACCATAGGGTGGCAAGAGCAGTCTGTAGCTCCGGCACCGGAGTCCGAGACCAAGGAGGACGCAGGGCCAGAGGACGATACTCAATCAGGGCCTTCTGCACCTCCCCAGCAGGAGTTCAGTGACTCCAGTGAAGAGGAGGAGCCTCTGATTGATGCTAGGGCACGCAGGGCAGCTAGCCGGCAAGAGTGGCTTTGTAGAAGGAGGTCTACTCACAGGTAAACCTGCAGGCAGAGGGGCCATGCCCTAAGCCTATATAAGGTTGACTCACAAAGGGCAATCTTGCTGTGTATTTGTAATCCCGGCCCAAGTGTTATGTGAGTGGTAACAAGCACTTTGGGAGAAACTCTGAACTTAAATGATCACTAAGCCTTGATTAGTGATAAAACCTTCTTTAGTTTGGACAAGTGTGTGTGTGTGTGTCGTTTCTGGGGGTTTGCTGCGCTGAGTCACAACAGTTATCCTAAAAAGTTTATTTTGGGACAACTTAAGGAAATCAATTGATACATTTCCTGCTGGCAGGAAAAATATCTGTCATTTGCTTTTCTAATGTAAGTAGGGAGCAGGTAAGTATTGACCAAGCTTGCGACGGGACTTTTACATTACCCACTTCTCTATTAGGTGATCCATGGATGCCATCTCACATTGGTTTTTTTCACTGTTCTCTCTCTGTTCTGACTTCCTCTTTTTCTCAGATTGTTTCCTTCTTCACATTGTTTGAGATTGTATTAATGACAGGTGATTCTCAGATCCATCTCACTCTACCTAGTAAAAAGATATGAAGCCCTAATGGGAAAGAAGCAAACAAAAGGGGTCTTGAACAATGTTCCCTCTGACATTGAAAATCGCTGCGCGGCAGTTGGAAACTGCCACGCAGCGATTTCCTGTCATGTGCGCAGCCGCACAGCCGCACAGCTTAGAGGGAACATTGGTCTTGAATATTCCAAGCTACCGGTAGTTAGTTTTCCTTTGTGTATTTCAGGGGGAACTAGCAGCCATCGGAAAAGAGTTGGAAAGGGTTAGAGGAGAGGCCTGGCGCCTGAGCCGCCTCTACCCTCTGCCCAGGGAGAACATGATGAACAGACTTTCTGAAGTTGATGAGTGCTGGGAGAAACTAGACAAGAAGTGTGTGGAAAGAAAGCAGAAATTGCAGCAGGCTGAACAAGTCCAAATCTACTTCAATGAATGCAGAGAGTTGATGTATGTATGAATTAGCCTGATAGAGCTTCCTTTCATAATATTAAAGGAGGGGGGGAGGGTGCAGATGAAATCTTGATACAGCAAATTTTAAAAACTTTTGGATACATGTGTACTATACTCATACCTACCTTCAATGTTTTTGAATATAATACAGTGGAGACTGGATTTCACATTTTGAGTTATGCATGGATTATTTACTTGCCATGTACCCAATGTATCTCATAAGGTAATAATCCCACTTTTTAATTGGGATTTTTGCAGAGCCTGGGCAAGAAAGATGCATTCCCTGGTTGTTTCAGAGGAGGTAGCAAATGATCTTCTGGGAGCTGAATTGCTTATTAAACGCCACAAGGAATACAAGCTTGACATAGACAAACAATGGTTGAAATATGAAGATTTGGAGCAAACTGGAAATAATCTGGTGAAGGAAGGACATTTTATGTGCATGGAAGTAAGCTACTGATTAAAGAAAGCATTAAGTTGAAATAGCAATTATAGCGTGTTGTGAAGCTTCAGAGTATACACCAGAGGTGGTATTCAGCCGGTTCAGACCAGTTCGGGCGAACCAGTAGTAGCGACCTGCGGGTGCGGATGCGGGTGGGCCCACCCCACCCTTTATCTTTTATAAACTGACATATGAATGAGGGTTTTTTTATGCAAATGCAGCCCTGCCTGCCTGCCAAGATTCTCAGTTCATTTAAATTGGAAAATTATGGGAAACAGTTCAACAAACTAGGATATTAAGCAATTGTTTTAATTGGGTTTAACTCACACTACAATGAACCTTAGTTCTACACATCATAAGCAATGATTCTTGGAGATGTACATGGATGAAAATTTTGTATCTTTTTTTTTCTACAAGGAAAATTACTTTAAATGTCAAGGCCAGCCTTTCCTAATCTGACATTGTCCAGATCTGTTGAGAGTGAAATTCCAACAGTATTACCTGGAAACTCTGGAAATTGCAATTCCAACACATCAAAAAGATGTCAGGTTGGAAAATGCTGAAGTAGTTAATTTAACTTGTTTCACTTCTTTAAAAATTACTCTGAATCTTGTGCTTAAGTTGACTTCAACAAACATTACCTAATTATTGCACTTGCATTTGTGATATGGATATAGAAATGATTCAGGAGATTCCAGTTTACTTTTCTTTTCAACTGCAAGAGTCACTTGTCTTACCCTCTTTTCAGAGTGATTGAGAGGATTAAAATAGGGATGGCAGAAGGCATCTAGATAAAGTTTCAAAATAAATAAATTGATCTTGTGATCTAAAAAAAGTACAAACAGTGTAGGGAGAGAGTAAGATGGTAACTTGATATGAGACAACCCAGTCAGGCTCAAGGTTTCCAGATCTAAACACAACATGTGATCCTTCAGACTGTATGAAGAAAGAGGGAAGAAAAGAACAGGATTTGTTTGAAAAGTTCCCTATGGTCATGATATCTTAGTAACTTCATGTTGACTTTTATAATGCTACTCAGCTTGCCTTATGAATTGTAAAAAGATCTGAAAATGATGCAGGGAGGTAAAAATTGTTAAAAGTCCTATTACTAAATATGAATTTTGCTGGGCATTTTTGGGAAACTATTCTATTTGCATTTTTCAGGATAAAAAATTAAAAGTTATTGTAATCTCCAAAATCAAATTGGTCAAGTCCGCAAAATATTCAGCTTGCTACAATTATCTTGGATCTGCAGGATTTCCAGACAAAGATTATATTGTACAATTGATCCGCCTCATTTTTGGCATTTAAAGCCAAGCCTTATGTTCGCTCTTCTCTTTGTCCATCTTCTTCTTTCTTTCTGCCATGGCAGAAAAACTAAACGCAGCTGCATTTTGCACCAGCTGAAGCTTCCAGATATTCTTCCAGAACAGCTCCATGTAGGCCATGTTATAGTAACCCATTCTAGCGGTAAACAGGGCATGTAGGTCAGGAAAATGCACCACTGGCGTACAACTCCAAGTTATGCAAAGGTCCTCCTATCCATGTCTGCCACCTGCTCCTCAAGCAGGAATCATCAGTTTAGAAGGACACCCAGATTGCACACAGAGTTTATCTGTGCCAGATCATGAAGATCTGATCCAGAAGGCCCCAAAACCAGAGCCACTCGGTCCTGTTAGGGTTCAGCTGAAACCTGTTGTTTCCCTATCCATATGTTACTATATCCATTTGTTGTTATTCTCTCAGTTACTTAAAATATGTTATTAAAGACTATGGGTAGCTATACTCTTTGTTGCTTATTGGTTGTTGGCATTTAGTGGGTATTGTACATCACTTTGAAATTCTTTTGAAATCCTTGTTTTGGGGGGGGAACAGGGCTTCAGATCCTTTAGCAACGGGTTTGCTGCCCTGTTGCTGGGTGGGCATGGCCTAGTCGGCCGCCTGCACCACGGCAGGGGGGGTGTTTTTCACCCTCCCCACGCTCTGGAGGCTTTCCTTGAGCCTCCGGGAGGGCAAAAACAGCTTCCCCCGTGGTACGTAGGCCCTCCGGAAGCCGGAAACAGGCCCATTTCCAGACTTCCAGAACTTCCGGGAGGCCCATTTTTTGCCCTCCCCAGGCTCCGGAGGCTTTCCTTGAGCCTCCGGGAGGGTGAAAACAGCTTCCCCAGGGTCCGGAGGCCCCCCAGAGGCCAGAATCAGGCCCGTTTCCACACTTCCGGAACCTGCAGGAGGCCCGTTTTTTGCTCTCCCAGACCCTCCGTGCGGCCCCTGCACTTACCTGGAATGATGAACGGGCCACGTGGAGACTCCTGGGAGGGGCGGGGTGGGGCAGGAGGGATGGGGTGGGTGTGGCCAGCCAGGGGTGGCATTTGGGGGTTTGCCGAACCCCAGTGATCCTTGGCTAGATGATCGCCCAAACCCTGCCGAACGCCCAGGAGCCCACCCCTGGGGGGAAAGACCATTTCACTACTGTACATAATTTAGGACTGAATCCCTCCCCCCCAAAAAATAGCTCAAGAGGTTTCCTGGAAAGATGTCATAAACTCAGTTACGTAATAAATGAGAAATGAAATGATCATTTTTTATATATATATTTGTTCCCCTCCTTCAATTTCTATATGGGAATTTGTGTCTCTAGATCGAAGAGAAACTCTCTGACTTATTGGAGCTAATGCAAAAAGTGAGGGAAATCTGGGATCTGAAGAAGGATTTGTATGAGGAAAACTGGGAGATCCAGCTATTAAAAAGGGAGCTGGATTTTGCTGAAACCTGGTTGACAACAAAGGAGAGTTTTCTTTCAGATTCAAATTATGGGGTAAGTAAGCATAGTATAGTGAAAAATGCCAAACTCAAACCTATCCCAAAACAACTGTATCACTTCTGAAACATTTTAATTACCTACTTTTATTTTTTAGCCTTTCCCCAGCACACTGGGAAATTTCTTTTGAATTTCTCTTATTGCACGAAATAAGGAAGGATATTAAACATCTTTCTATCACTCTATTTTTCCCAGCTGCCATTTTGCCAAAGGATAGAGAAGTTTGTGTCTGATTTATAGCCTGCCTTTCCTTCAGGAACTCAAGTAAGCTCCTGTCATTTTGCCCTCAACCACTCTGTAAGATTAGTGCTGAGGCAGAATGAACAGCTCAAATTCAGCCAATGAGTCTTCTAAAAGCAAACCCATGAGACGCAGGCTTATGGCTTAATTGTATAATACTGAAAGAATTCCATCCCCAGCCACAGTGACAGCAAAGCTGACTTTCTAGGCATGCAGTAATGTTGCCACCAGGAGAGAGGAAAAACTCCCACTGATATCAATGCCAGCTGGGTGGGAATTTCTAGTGAAATTGCTGCATGCTGCTGAGCCAATAACTATTGCCACCCCGCCCTTCCCCTAAACAAAATTCCTTCAAAATTGAATGCTCTTGTCATATAAAGCAAGTAAAGACACAAATCTTGTTGCCTTCCAACATTCATATTCCAAATATAACCTCGTTAATGAAGAAATGGAAAGAGTCATCTGTGCTTCATTAGCTGGAAAGCTTCATAGCCGTTCCTCACAACCAAAATGTATGTTTCTCTCTCCCTATTCTGCTCTTTCCTCTCCCCCCCCCCCAAAATGGCCTTTCTGTATTAAATAATTGCATTTATTGACTTCATTCTCTAGAATTCTGTCTCTGATGTTAAACATCTGTTGAAGAAGCATCAAGACTTTGAAAAAATGCTAGAAGCCCAAGAAGAGAAGTTTGCACAGTTGAATAGAAAGACAAAGGTACTGTGTTAAACCCAAGGAAGACATGTGGGGGACAGGCTGTACATAAATACTTTTCATCATCTTTCCCAAACCCATGTGGTTTTATACTTAAGCTTAATAATAAGGTGACAATTCCCTCAAACCTGGTTTTTATATTATGCTTGGCCTTCTTATGGCTATGTATGGATTACTATGTGCAACAATATCCCAATGGTTTTAAAAAAGAAAAGGACAGCCTTCTAACCACAGAGATTTAAAATACAGGAATGATGGAGGAGGATCTTTAGTTGTTTTTTCCCCTCAGTTGTCTTGCACAGGTGCACTCTGCTCTTCCTGTATGGAGCAGTATGAAAATTACAGAGCATTACATCATCCACACTTTTCATTTCCAGTGGATATCTATAAGGAGATGTCTGTAAGTAGACTGTCAGGTTCTGCAGACTTTTCTTTACAGATTATGGCTGTCATGTGGCTGTCAGAGCCAGAGCCAGAAGTGCTACTTAATGGATGTATGAAGAGATCTATTGTTCCATAGATGTGATCTTGCTGGGGGGGGGGGACCAGTTTTAAGACAATGGCAGTTAAGGAATGGATTGACCTCATCCTGCCCTGATTTTTTTTTCTTCCCTTAAATCCCAGCTTTCAACATTCTTACTGATTTTTGCTCCTTCTGTGAAATAGCTACAGTACCATGGAAGGTCACCTACAAAAGCATCAAATCTCTTTGCCAATTTTCCAAAAGTGTTCTTCCTCTGGAAAAAGATAAATGTTTTTCTACATCATTCTGAAAATGCTTTAAATTTCTTTGGGTTTGTTTTTAAACTGCATTATTTTTGCAAAGTAGTAGAGTACTCTAGTGTGGTTAAACTTATTCTCTCTGTAGCCTCCATGACTTCTACTTCTCAATATTTGGCCAGCATTGTGTGATCTGTTAGGAATGAGTATTTAACAAAAGAAGCAAATAAGACTATTTTTCTGCCTACATTGTTATATATAATTGAAATCAGGAAAAATATAAAAATAAGTTGAATACAATGGCAAAGGATTACTTAAGAGGTGTGAGTAGGAAAAGAAGACGTAAGGTCAAGAATCAATGCATAAAAAAGTGAGCATAGATTAAATACAAGGGAGAGTGATGAGCATGAAATCACATTGCTAATGCAGAAAGAATGAATGAAGATCAAATTGCAAAGTAAATATTTGAGGAAAGAGCGAGAGGAAGGAAAAGATTGAGAATGTCATGTCTGGAGAGAATTTATGAGATTTTTCAGTTAGAGACAAATGAGTAATTTAAAAATAAAAGACAACACATGATTCATTACCTGGTTGTAGTGGAAGTAAGGATGGTTTGCAAGGACCCAAAGGTATTAAACGGGGTTGATATAAACAGTTGTTTAATTAGATTTCCTTTTTTCTTATTTCATACCTTTAATTTCTTTTACCCACTATTCTTCACTCTTTGTTTCATTTTGCATAAGTCACTCTGAAAGCGTCAGTGAAAATTGCCAGTGACTATTGGTGTACATTACAGCCCAAAAAAAAAATGGCAATAGAGACAAAATAGTGATGGTAGTAGTAGTATTGAAGAGCCGAGGTGGCGCAGTGGTTAGAGTGCAGTACTGCAGGCTACTTCAGCTGACTGTTCAGCAGTTCAGCGGTTCAAATCTCACCGGCTCAAGGTTGACTCAGCCTTCCATCCTTCTGAGGTGGGTAAAATGAGGACCCAGATTGTTGGGGACAATATGCTAACTCTGTAAACCGCTTAGAGAGGGCTGTAAAGCACTGTAAAGCGGTATATAAGTCTAAGTGCTATTGCTATAGTAGTAGTAGTAGTAGTAGTAGCAGCTGTTACCCAGTTGTATGTTTTCTTTCACAATTGGAGGGAGGACAGGCATGAAAATTCAACATTCATACTCCATTGTGGTTTCCTAGTGGTATAGAAACTATGTGAGACATTTGTAACAAACTTACATTCAGGGATGAAATCCTCCATACTCATATGCATATGTGTTCAGGGAATGAATAATTCTACGTGCAGAAGCCTAAATATCATTTGATAAAGTGGCCAGAAGCTTGCATATTTTATGTACTAATGATATATGTTCAATAGAAAGCAGGAACAGTCTTTTGGGTGTGCTCCCACTCATTCCAAATGATGTTTTTCCAGAGAGAATTGAAGCTACTGAAACAAATGACTATAGAAGAAAATGAGCAAATGACCACATTGATCAAAGTCCCCTCACTAAGAAGGCGACATTCAGATAGAAGAAGCACAATGCTTGAGCCAAAGAAAACTCAGCAATTGCCACTTATGTCCTCAATTCCCAACTTAAGAGATCCCTTCAATGTCTCTCCTACCCAAAACTCCAAAGAGAGTTTGCACCAAATCAGTTCTGAAGAAGACTTGATGTTGATAAATGATTCTCCTGAACCAAGAGTGCTTGGCTTAGAAAATTCCATGCCAGAAACTGAGAATTCTTTATGTCCTTCATTGACCTCAGACTTGAATATCCAGCAATCTGATGTTGGATTTTTGGAGTCACACAGTAGTGATTTTAATCCGTCAGATGCGATAAACAATTGTGAAACTTCTACCTCTGAGTTAGAAACTACTGAAATGAAAACTCGGGATGGTAAAGGATCCCCTGATGATTGCCAAAGTTTTCTGTGCTCAGATTTATCACCAGAAGGATCAGAAACTGCTCCTCAAGTAAGTTATTCCCTTTTGTGTTACCCTTTTGTTGACTGAACAATGATGTCATTACTTATTTTTATATAAAATAATGCTGATTCATAAGAAACATTCCAAAATTCATAATCAGGTGATGTCTTTCTTCAGAACAGCCAAAAGTATTGCCAATTATGAGCAAAATTTTCCAGTCTCATTTTTCTTTTATTTTTATGGGTACCTATTGATACCTATCCCCACCCACCCCGAAATTGAAGGGAAAAAAACCCAAGGCAAAAATTCTGATCTTAATGCCTCAATTATGTAATTTGGTAAGTATCATATATAGCCTTCAGCCATCAAAAATGGGTTGAGGGATAATGAAAATGTTAGTAATTGCCATAAAAATGTTGCTTCATATTAAGAGAAGAGCAGGGGTGGGTTAGCAATAGCAATAGCACTTAGATTTATATACCGCTTCATAGTGCTTTACAGCACTCTCTAAGCGGTTTACAGAGTCAGCATATTGCCCCCAACAATCTGGGTCCTCATTTTACCGACCTCGGAAGGATGGAAGGCTGAGTCAACCTTGAGCCTGGTGAGATTCGATCTGCCAAACTGCTGGCAGCCGGTGATCAGCAGAAGTAGCCTGCAGTACTGCACTCTAACCACTGCACCACTGCGGGTTCTAACTTACCTCGTTGCCGGTTCGCTTCCTCCTGCGCAGCGTGGCCGCGCCTCATGCCGAAAAATCCAAAAAAAATCCCCCCCCCCAAAAAAGCCCAAAACAAGATGGTGACGCATGCGCAGTGCCGGAAACTCGGCTTCTGTGCATGCGCAGAAGAAAAAAACCCGGAAAAATTTTTTAAAAAATTCAAAAAAGTTCAAAAAAATTCAAAAAAAATTTTTTTTTAAATGGCGGCGCCCACGGACCGGCACCGACTGAACTGGATCTGTGATGTCACTGTGACATCAACAGCGGGTCACTACTGGTTCAGGCAAACCGGTCCAAACCGGGAGGAACCCACCTCTGGAGAAGAGAAAGAGACTCAAGCTGAAACAACCTACTTTTTATGAGGTCATCATTCTAGAATTCCTAGTAGGTATTCTTAGAACTGCAAGTTTTAGGTTCATCTAGGACTGCACAGATAATGGTTGATCTCTCAATATTCAAAACCCAGTATTTACTTACTGTATATTTGATTCAAATCTTAGACAAAATAGTTTCCTTTTATTCTTTGCCTTTTCCAGGAAAGAGAATCGTGGGCTATTACCAGTCATAGGTTCCCATTCACTCACAAAATAGATTGTTTCTTTGCCCTTTTGTGCTTGGTACCATTTTTCTGTGGCTGCATGAGATTTTGCCACATATGGAGAACTTTCTTGGCATCACTGATTAATGCTGCATAAGTAGTTTCATTGGCTCTGATGATTGGCCTAAGGCAGTCTGTGTACCTGTTGTCAGTACATCTGATTTGCCCTACTATACATCTCCCAGTTTAATGATAAAACATCAGGTCTGAATAAAAAGTCATGCAAAGAAGAAGGCAACCATGATAGGAGATGCCAAGGTGGCGCAGTGGTTAGAGTGCAGTACTGCAGGCTACTTCAACTGACTGCTAGCTGCAGTTCGGCGGTTCAAATCTCACCAGCTCAAGGTTGACTCAGCCTTCCATCCTTCCGAGGTGGGTAAAATGAGGACCCAGATTGTTGGGGGCAATATGCTGACTCTGTGAACCGCTTAGAGAGGGCTGTAAAGCACTATGAAGCGGTATATAAGTCTAAGTGCTATTGCTATTGCTAGATCAGATGCATTCAATTTACTGTATTTTACTTTGTAGTGGTCATGGGAAACTGAATGGGTCAAAGGAAACTAATAATCTGGGATATCCTGTTTGCAGAATAGCTAGTTGTCTGAAATTGCTCATACAAATTTTATATTTGCTGAATATTAAAGAAAATTGCTACTCCAAGAATAAATTAGACATTTTCCAAATTGCATATAAAACACAATAATCCTCAAAGATCCACCAGAAGCATTCTAAAATCCTCATTCTTAAGCAACATTGTTTATTAGGATATTTGTACAAAACTGTGCACAAAGACATGTATATAGCATATAGGTGCAACTTTTCAAACCAAAGACATGTTTTTCTTGCGAAGAGGTGTAGCTCCTTTAAGGAACTATAGATGTTGCTTGGGGCTCTGAAGGTTTTTTCCATTCAAATCCAATGCTGAACAGCATATTTATAAACATGCGCACGCATGCACCAGAGAGACAAAGACATGCATATATGCACAAACTCAAAAGATTGGGATAAATGAGACCAAAATCAACTTGTCATTACAGTGTATGATAGAAAAAGGCAACAACTGTCATCTACTTTTCATAACAGAAAGCACACTTCCTCTTTAAACATACAGTTCTTAATGCTACAAATCTGCCATTTCTCTTTCTTCTGATTTATGGCATCTTCTAACATCACCCAACCATCAATAAGGCAAAATATAACCTATCACTATTAGTCTGACTTTGGCAGAAGGATGGTTAGATTAGTTAGATGATCCAATGAAACTTTATAAATCATTAGTGAGAGTAGTAGCCCAGTCAGAGGCCTCTAGTATGTTAGATTGCTTCAGTAATTCAGTCTTCATTATTCAAATACATAAAGATTAACATTTCCAAGACTGGAGACTTAATTATCTACTGATTTTGTATTCCCTAAATAAAATTCTTACTTAGTTCCTTCTCCGCCCACTCTATCTCCCAACTGTAGATTGTGTGCATGGCATTTTTTTTTCTATCATATTATTGTAGAAGTTTATGAATGAATTATTGTATTCAAGTTTCATCATAACAGATTAAATTACCTGCAAGGTTCTTATGCATTTCAGATTTCTGCAAATCAATACATTATGGCAGGTTTTCTAGAAAAAAGAGACCAGGTCCTTTCAAGAAGGAAAGAGGTAAATGTAAGTAGAATACCTACCTGCATGATGTGGATAAAAAGTTAGATGGGGCATCCGTGCCCTTAATATGGCTAACAAATTGATATGTTGTAAAGATAAATGCATGGCTCCATTTATTCAATGGATAGAGGACCCAATGGCACTTGCCACTTATGAGCAGATACCTGCTTATGCTTATAAATCTTTGACTTCGTAGACTTTGTACAGACAAGTATAATGAAACATGGGGCTCATTTATGCAAAATATAGTAGTTTTTAAAAATGGTATAAATATATTCAAAATCTACACATAAATAATATTTGCATTAAATGAGTATATAGAATTGTAAATGTTTAATGTTATAATATGGACAACCATTTAAATATGAGCCAGCAGTGTGCAGCAGCTGCCAAAAAAGCCAACACAGTTCTAGGCTGCATTAACAGAGGGATAAAATCAAGATCACGTGAAGTGCTAATACCACTTTATAATGCCTTGGTAAGGCCACACTTGGAATACTGCATTCAGTTTTGGTCGCCACAATGTAAAAAGGATGTTGAGACTCTAGAAAGAGTGCAGAGAAGAGCAACAAAGATGATTAGGGGACTGGAGGCTAAAACATATGAAGAATGGTTGCAGGAACTGGGTATGTCTAATTTGGGTGGAAACTAATCAAGGAGAGAAGCAACTTAGAACTAAGGAGAAATTTCCTGACAGTTAGAACAATTAATCAGTGGAACAGCTTGCCTCCAGATGTTGTGAATGCTCCAACATGGAAGTTTTTAAGAAGATGTTGGATAACCATTTATCTGAAGTGGTGTAGGGTTTCCTGCCTAAGCAGGGGGTTTGACTAGAAGACCTCCAAGGTCCCTTCCAACTCTGTTATTCTATTCTATTCTATAATATGTACTAGAAATATGTTTGGATAATATTGCATTAGACAAGTATACATAGAATTGTAAATGTTTATTCTTATAATGAAATATGTTATATATTATCATAGGAATATATACATGTTTTAATAACATTTTATATAGATATAGATACACACACACACACACACACACACACACACACATATGTTTATTATAGTGAAATATATCATTTTTCCTTTGTTATATTTATTTCCTTTTTTTGTGAAAGCACTTTTATATGTTCTTTTTTTTCCTTCTCTTTGACTTATGTATCTACAGTACCTCCATCACTCCTATCTTCGTGTCTTGTCCTTTTTTACTCTTTCTTTTGATTATATTAATTAAAAAGTCAATGAAATATGATAAAAGAAAAAAAGTTAAGGTGGGACACGATTAGCCTGAGATTATATTAAACTAATTGGATTTTTCTTTTTTTATAAGAATTTATCTGAAAAAGCTAAATGAAGGAGAATTCTAGGTATAATTCAAAGTCTGATGTTTTTCTTGCCATACATTTCTCTTTCAGAAATTTTCTCTCTCCTTTTTTCCCCCTTCATATTTATTCTAGCCTATCCTGTTTCCTCCCCTTTTGGTATCCCTACCACAATACATGCGTAAAGTTAGCTGCAATGCCAAAATGCTACTTCATTAACTTAGTTTTGTTGAATTATCTGAGCCGTGGTGTCACAGTGGTTAGAATGCAGTATTGCAGGCTAACTCTGACCACTGCCAGGACTTTGATCCTGACAGGGCTCAAGGTTGACTCAGTCTTCCAGCCTTCCGAGGTCGATAAAATGAGGACCCAGATTGTTGGGGGCAAGATGCTGACTCTATGAACTGCTTAGAGAGAGCTGTAAAGCACTGTGGAGTGGTATATAAGTCTAAGTGCTATTGCTCTTTCTATTTTGCACATTCGTTTATTATATTACTAAAAGGAAGAATTGAAATTTACAGATCGCCTTGGCTCATATTACTATTTGTCAATATATGAAAACTAAATTCTTACAAAGATCATTAACATTTAGTTTACAAAATGTAACCCTGTTTTCCTACCTCCAAAAGTTTTGTTTAACAAGAGAAAGAACTACTGATTATGTAAACTTTATTACATCTCAGGTGGATCTCCCTTGGCTCAAAAGTCTACATGGGACCCCTCAAAACTAGTTTTACGCCTGTGGAGTCCCAGACAGCCCTGCCTACTTTTTCCTGAATTCCTGCTTCCTTATTATTAAGGGAATCAGGGAAACAAGACAGCCAGTTTGGTTTAGGGGTTAAGGTACAGCTAGAAACTGGGAAACTCTGAATTCTGGATTTGCCTTAGGCACGAAGCCAAAGAGCCGAGGTGGTGCAGTGGTTAGAGTGCAGTACTGCAGGCTACTTCAGCTGACTGCTAGCTGCAGTTCGGCAGTTCAAATCTCACCGGCTCAAGGTTGACTCAGCCTTCCATCCTTCCGAGGTGGGTAAAATGAGGACCCAGATTGTTGGGGGCAATATGCTGACTCTGTGAACCGCTTAGAGAGGGCTGTAAAGCACTGTAAAGCGGTATATAAAACTAAGTGCTATTGCTATTGCTATTGCTAAATGGGTGCCTTTGGGCCAGTCACTCTCTCTTAGCCATAGGAAGAAGGCAATGGCAAACCACTTACGAAAACCTTGCCAGGAAAAACTGCAGGACTTGTCCAGATAACTATCAGGAGTCAGTGCTTACTTGACTTGAGGATATACAAAAAAAGTATGGCTCAAGAATTTTGTCAATAGTAGTAAAAAAAAAACAGCATTGTGGAGCAGGGTCATTGTAATCAGCAATTATAAAGCTTTACCCCTCACCAAGGATAGTCTAAAGATTGTGTATATGTGGGCCCATATACACAGAAGGAGAAGGAGACAGGCTCTAATTACAGCAGAAGATTGACTGTGGCCTCAGGACAGAAAGAGTTACTCCACCCTACATTAGATTAGTGTCAGTTATTTCAGAGTGGAAGCAAGCTACTAATGGATGAATCATTTTAAATAATGATGAGATTGATACATGCACAGTTTGGAAATAGTTGATTTTATTTTATATTATTTCAGCCAAAGACAAGGGCTTGGAACACTTTTTATGTTCAACTTCGAAGACATAAACTTGACTTCTATAATGATGAGAAGGAAGTAATTCAGGTACTTTATTTTATAATCATTTAGATCTTAAAAATCTATTGCAGTCTCACTGAAAATCCTCCTCCACCCTTTTTTTAGCTAGTTAAGACATGCAGTTTGATAAATGGCTATGTTTTGTAACACCATCTACTGAAATTCCTACCAAAAATCAAAACTGCTGACCTGTATCATCAGCAAAATGCTTGATTAAAATATTTCTGGATCAAATTTAAAATATATCTATAGATTGATTGGTTGGTTGATTGATTATCGTGATCCTTGACAATTTTTATGAAACAATGCAGCAAACTATGATATTGTCATATTTTCTAGAACAATGATTTTGAAAGTTACATTTTTGAGAAAAATATTTAGGCTACAAAGTTTGCATGACATATTTCAGGCGGCACTGTGATTTCCTTTGAAGTATTAGCAAAATTGCTAAAACTCACTTTACCTAGTAACCAGATTCCCTACAATGAATGAACATTCTCTTGCCAATGTGCCTCACAAATGTGGATAGATTATAATGGACAGGCCCTGCCTCTAAAATGCCTATTTCCCACCACACACATTTTTATTTGAGAAGCATCGATGGAATTTTACAGTTTGAAAATCACTGCTCTAAAGGATATGGAATCAAAAGGATGGGGTAGAAAGTCTCTGCTTTTTAATGTCTTGTCTTTCTCCTTTTTTTAGAAAATACCTCCAGACTTATCACTGAGCATAGCTGGAGCCAGGTGTGAGAGGCTAACAAACTATCCCAGGAAAAAGTATGCTTTCAGCTTAAGGTAAAATACATCACTGTTAATTAGAATAAAATGCAGTGCTGTCATTTGGGTAAGCTAAATACTGCTTAGCTTAGAATGATTTTGTAGAATTGGATGCTGCCATTTGCACCGTAAAAATCAAAGTGCAAATAAAAGTACCCACAGAATGTGAACGATGTCACACTTGTCAAGATCAGAGGAGTAAAAAAAAAAGTCATTCAAAGGCAAAAGGACTTTCCTCGGTTTGCAAAGGTTGAGCTACTATCATTAATGATCTTGAAGCATAAATTCAGGGGTGGGCTGCTGGGGGTTCGCAGGGGTTCGGGAGAACCTCTAGCTAAGATTCTGTGCAGTTCGGAGAACCCCCAAATCCCACTCCTGGCTGGCCTTGCTCATCCCGGCCCTCCCCTCCCAGGAGTCCCCACGCAGCCCGTTTTGGATGCAGGTAAGTGCAGGGCGCGCGGGGAGGCTCAGGGAGGGTGAAAAACGGGCCTATCGGAAATTCAGGAAGGCCGGAAATGGGCCTGTTTCTGGCCTCCAGAGGGCGTCCAGAGCCTGGGAAGGCCGTTTTTGCCCTCCCGGAGGCTCAAGGAAAGCCTCCGGAGCCCGGGGAGGGCAAAAGCCCCCCCCCCCGGTGCAGGAGGCCAACTTGGTCATGCCCACCATGGCCACGCCCACCCAGCAACCGGGCAGAGAACCCCTTGCTAAAAGTTTTGAAGCCCACCCCTGCATAAATTCCTCTATCAGTTCTGTTCACTAGACTAGAACTCACTAAACCATTATTGCATTTAACAAAATTGAGAGAGTCTTGGGTCTGAACTAAGTTATCAATTTCATTTAGGAATTACAGGACAGAATGTATCTGAAATCAATGCATGAGAAGATTTCTTGGGCTTTGCTGAAATACAGAAACTATCACTTGTATTTGTTTTCTGGTCTGCTAATGTTAATAACATTTCTTGTAAGAAAAAGAATGGGGCTTTTGGTGGGTTTGTTTCTGTATGTATTTTCTTGTGAAGATATATCAATTAATATATTGAATAAATCAATTAATTCCATCTTCAATACATGGTTTACAGAACAAGTGATGGAGCAGAATACTACCTTGCAGCAACGTCTCAGAAGTTAATGGAGGATTGGATGCATGCATTATGGAATAACTTGGGTAAACTGATGCGGTCTAAGGAGTCAGGAGTATCTCAGCTTGCCCAGGGAATCCTTACGAAAGAAGAACAGAGACAGAATATTGTGCAAAAGAGGACAATTAATGCTAAATTTTCAGATTCTTCATAACCGTATTTTTGTCTTTTATTCCTTTGATTTCTTATATGGATTCCTGAAGATCTTAACAGCAATCAGAAGGAAGTTTCAATCAATGAAAATGTGGTGAAACCTCAGATAAAACCTTGGATTTCTGCAGCTGGAACTTCTACTCATAAACAGACTAGCAAAGGTTTCCTTCTGAGGTAGGCATGGGTTTCTGTTCACATGGTTATATTTGATTCAATATATTAAGTTCGTATCTTTCAAAAAAAAAAAAAAATCCAGATAAATTATTGCTAGTTTTTTCAATGTGCTCAACAACATTAGAATATCAAGCATCATAGAGAGCCTTGAACTTTGAGAACAGTATTTGTGTTTACAGCACTAAAAGAATAGAAATTGTTCCATCCAGTTCTGCTTTGTTGAATAGACAAAGTAGAGGTTTCAGTTTAAGAAAGGAAGAAACAAGAAAAGATGAAAAGCTGCTATATTTTTATTTCCTTATGGTTCTGCTAAGTGGTTGAGCACATTTTTATTTCTTGATGTTAGCTACCATGAAAATACTTATAGCTAAAGATAAAATCAATAATACTGTATTTATGTATTTTAAATTTAAACCCTTATCTACAGATTCAGTAAAGAAAAACTAACTGCTGCCCAGACTTGCATTTGTGAGATGGGTGGCCATATAAATCAATTTTATTTAATGAATTAATTCTCTTAATCCTGCTTGGTAACAGGAAAACTCCTTCCTTCAAAGCTAATCGAGAAAAAAGGCTTGCTGGAAGTTCTGATAAATCAGAAACATTGACGCAAAATTACAAAACCCCTGCTCCAAATTCGGAAGATCCTGGTAATAGCACAGCACTGGTTTTTTTTCTCTTTTCTTAAGATATATTTAATAAAATAATACAGAATATCATATAGAGGTGCTCAAAGTTTCATAAAACAGAAACGTCATGCTATCTTTAGTTTTTTTTAAAAAAAATACTACAATCATTTGATGACAATTCAGTTTTCTTTTGTCACTGATTATTATAACATAGAGGGCATTTATATCAGTTTAGAATGGAAGCTCATAATTTTCTCTGTGATGCATGCATAGTTTTGAGTTCGAGATCAGAACAGGTCATTTATGGATTGCTTAAAAGGTTAAAAGATTTGGCTTCTTATTTTTAATTCTCAGCATTTCCCCTATTATAAAATATTTAATGAAAATGAGTTATAGATGTTAATCTATTATGGGATTTAGCTATGCAGTACATGTGATAGTAAAAAAAATAGTCAGATTTTATCAATTAATCAATGAGCCTTGGTGGCGCAGTGGTTAGAGTGCAGTACTGCAGGCTACTTCTGCTGACTGCCGGCTGCCTGCAATTTGGCAGATCGAATCTCACCAGGCTCAAGGTTGACTCAGCCTTCCATCCTTCCGAGGTGGGTAAAATGAGGACCCAAATTGTTGGGGGCAATATGCTGACTCTGTAAAACTGCTTAGGGCTGTAAAGCACTGTAAAATGGTATAAACGTCTAAGTACTATTACTATTGTTATTAAACCTACCGGTATTTTAAAAGGGGAATGTGAATAGCACATGACATACTGTAGATCAGGCCATCATAGCTAGTGTTCAATGATGTGAATGCAAGTCAGACCAGCTGTATGGCTGGCTAAATGTTTGATGATCGATCGTCCTAATTTTGCATTTTCTAATAACAGCAAAATGATGATAGAAGAATAGAAAGGTTCTTTAGGCCTCACTTACCTTTCTTTCAGGGCAACAGCATTATTTAATTCAGATACTTCATTCTTGGTTTGTAACTTTAAGTGAACAGTACAAATTCAGAAACATTTCTGCTAACTAGGGTTTTCATGCTGCCCAGAGTCACCTTATAGGGGAGGTGGGTAGCATAAAAATGTATTAAATAAATAAACAGTAGGACTATAAGTTGACAATTCTGAGCTAGATAAAGTGCTTAGAATTCATATAAAGCAGTTTCTTTAAAGCTCTGCTTAGAAAAAGTGAATATACTGTCTTTCTTTTCTTTCTTTCTCTTTCTTTCTTTCTTTCTTTCTTTCTTTTTCTTTCTTTCTTTCTTTCTGTCTTCCCATTTATATAGCTGCCCATTTAAAAAAAAAACTTTGGGTAGTTTACCACCAATAAATAAGGCTTACGATCCATTGATGCAAAATATACTTTCTACCACTGAGCGACAGACATGTCACTCAGCAGAAAAGTCATGAAAGGGTAGAATTCAATTGGCAGCAGTTTTTTATTAAATGGTTTGCCATACAGGTGTTGTAAAATATCTGTTCTATTTTTTATATAATTTCTATTGTCTTCTGTTTCTATGGTCTTTCTCATCCAAGGCTAATCATTTATTTTTTTCAGGCAGCAGAACTGAGCCCATGGTGAACACAACAAAGTGTGTAGACAATCTTGATGCTGCAGAGAGATCTAGAATAGAGAGACATCTCAAGAAACAGAAGGGGATCTTTAAATATCTTTTCAGGAAGAAATAGAAGCAATACAGTTTGCTTGAATTTCCTAAAGATGCTAGGTTCTTCAGTTCTTTTCATCTTATTGCCTTTACGAGTAATTTAAGAGGTACGGCTGAAAGGGAAATCTGCACACTATCGATTGAATAGGCATCCTCCACAAAATGTACATTTATATCCCTCCAATATTTCTGCCAAAAACAATTATCACTTGAATTGTGTAGCGCCAGGAATTTATAATTGCATGCATTCGAAAGCCATGAAAGTTTGGTGTTAATATTGGACAACCGTGAGTATATCAATGCTGTCGTCATCATCATTATTTAGCATGAACATGAGGAGAGAAAGCTTTATCCTGATGTCCCATTTTACCCATTAAAGATATGAAGTGATCTCCATGAACACAAGAACTTCTGGGGTCAAATATTAGCCATATCACCCTCCTTAACATCCATAGGAGTTTGAAGAGGGAAAAATGAGAAGTAGGATTTCCATTTAATGAAAAACCTTAGTTGTATGGGGAAAAAAATGCACTGCAGGTATCTCTCGGCAAATACTTCTTCTATGCAGATATGAGGGCTAGAGAAGTGTCATAACCTTGCCAGGCCAGCTTCTAGTATTGCGGAGCTCCCGATTACTGGTTTTAAAAAGGATATATCCAATTGTCATTAGGTAAAGTTAATTAAATCTATAGCAAGTAATAAAACCAATTCTGTCTCTCATTTTGTCTACATTTAAAGAAACAATACTTAAAAAAAGTGAAGTCAGTGACACACTAGCACAGGGCTGTCAAACTCCCAGCCCGCGGGCCGGATGCGTCACGCGCTGGCCATGCCCACACCTGGTTTAGTGAAGGGGGGGAAAGTCCCAATACATCACGTGATGCCACTGTGATGACATGAGTTTGACACCCCTGCACTACCACAAGAAATAAATTAGTATATACAGGTATTTTCAAAGTTTCAAAATTGTTTTCTAAAGAAAAATTATAGTATAGAAACCAGATTTTATTCAGGTCTTTCCTTAAATTAATAAGCATGTTTCTGCATTTCTCATATAAATCCAGTAACACACAAGTTTAATGTAATTGTTTTATTATGAAATAGTGTATGTAGCACTGTATACTGCTACATACATTTTTAGGATTTTTTTTCCACAGTAATAGGGTACAGAAGTCTTTGGTA
Organism: Thermophis baileyi; assembly: GCA_003457575.1. Classification (NCBI taxonomy): domain Eukaryota; kingdom Metazoa; phylum Chordata; class Lepidosauria; order Squamata; family Dipsadidae; genus Thermophis; species Thermophis baileyi. The sequence goes on along the minus strand of QLTV01003461.1, from coordinate 2,078,065 downwards.
AAGAGAATTTTTGAAGAATAGTAGCATTTTCTCAGATTAATCTCAAAAGATTTATGTTTTTCATTCTACAATGGATAAATGAGTAAATCTTTTTCAAAAAAGGTTAACAACGTGTGTCATGGAAGAGGTTTCAATAAATTAAATCACAGAAAGTAGCAAACCAATAGCTGTCGGGCAATAGCTACCAAGAGTGAAGCTTCCATAGTTGAGTTTTAATCAGATCTTCATGATAAAAAAGATTGTCCTTCATTTATCATTATTCCACATGTGAGATAACATTTGAAGTTTCAGCATTGTCATTAGATAGTTAAAAGAATAAACATCTTCAAGAAGCAATTATATGGAAAACAGTACAGAAATACATTAAATAAATGTCTCAAAGCACAGACACTTTCAATAAATTAAGATAATAAACTAAGCTATAGGCTCATGTTTGAAAGATTATAATCAGAATTTGATTCAATATCTGTTGAGTTACACCAATGTGGTTTTAGAATTTCAAACGAATAGAATAGAATAGAATAGAAAATAGAATAGAATAGAATAGAATAGAATAGAATAGAATAGAATAGAATAGAATAGAATAGAATAGAATAGAATAGAATAGAATAGAATAGGAATAGAATAGAATAGAATAGAATGGAAAAGAATAGAATAGAAATAGGAATAGGGAAAGGAATAGGAATAGGAATAGGAAGAGGAATGGATAGAATAGAATAGAATAGAATAGAATAGAATAGAATAGAATAGAATAGAATAGAATAGAATAGAATTTTTTATTGGACACACAAGTGTGATTGGACACACAAGGAATTTGTCTTGGTGCATATGCTCTTAGTGTGCATAAAAGAAAAGATACATTCGTCAAGGATCATAAGGTACAACACTTAATGATAGTCCAGGTACAAATAAGCAATCAATAATACCAATGGTTAATCCTTAAATTGCCTCTAATTTTTTTAAACTTCTGAGTTTTAATTCAAAAATCAGTCATATGGAATTTATTGAACTTATTTTCAGATAGATTTCCATTTAAATAATAAAATAATTTTCATGTTGAACTGCTATCATTTACATGTGAAATGTGTCAGTCATCTTAAAATAACAAAGAATAACTCTCATTATACAAAGTAAATATTTATCCTTGTTTATATACTGCAACTATTTACAGCTGATACTGAACAAAGTCAAATCAGTTCACACTTTCTGCAAGTGTTAAAATCCAACCACATTTCATCATGTCCAATACAGTGATAGAGGATAAGTTCTCTTACGATGTTATAAAGAAACATAATTGTGATTCAATTATTTCAGAAAACAGTATATCATCAATTTCAGTCAACACCATCTCCTAAAATCACTTCTAACAGTAAATGTTGGATAACACTAATAGGTAATATTTGAATGTATGTCTTTTATTAATCTCACCTTTATAAGAAAATTGAAGAACTAATAGAATTATAAGTACTAAGAGAACAAAACTGATCAAATTATAGCTTGATTATACAGGCACACAAACTAGAGTTTACCTGATGCAAGATGGCTATTTCAAATAAATAAGGCGTTTAAAAGCCATTGGGCTTCAGGGTTTAGTGACCATCGTCTAGAGAACAGATTTCCTGATGTTTTGCCAACAACTGTGTCTGGCATCTTCAGAGGCAACGTGATCTCTCACCCTCTCTTAGCTCTCACCAACCTGCACCAATTGGAAACCTGCTCTGCTAAAGGCCAATTAGTCAGGATGCCTGACTATAAAGATAGGATCCCTGTCAGTCCTTGCTTAGTGGCCTGTGCTTCTGCTTAGCTGACCGCTTTGCCTCTGAAAGCAAAGCTGCTGTTTAAAATCAGAACATCTGTTCTATAGACCACGATCACAAAACCCTGAAGCCCAACACTGCCCAACAAATACCAGCTGTGAAAGCCTACAGCAGTATATTTAGTTTTAAATCCACTTGCTAAATCAATCAGGAGTGAGAATTATCCAATCATCCAACAAACTGCAGCACAATGACAACCAATTAACATTGCCTCAACCAATGCATCACGTTACATATTGGATTTCTTCTCTTTAAGGAGACAAATGATCATTATTTATCATTTCTGGACCCACCATGTCGCTTTTTTTGCATAGCACTCTGAATGGCTTGGAAGATGAAGTCTTTGCTATAAAGAATATTGTAACTGCATAAATTTATTAGTTTGTCAAGGTTTTCTTCAGTAAAGTTTATTTCGAGGGTTTGATAGGGTGAGATGTCTTTTTCCAGATTGACTTTACCTTCATGCATTTCTGAAGGAGTGCGTTTGACCCCTGAAAGGTTAAAAAAGTGAGTGAGTGAACCTTATTTGAAGCAAAACAATGCACTGTAGGTAAAGATTTAAAACATTTGGTACTTGAAAGCAAAATAAATTTCTGCCCTCATTTTCTGGAACTGATATAGAATGGCATATTGATAGGCATTCTCCATTTTGCTGAACAGTGGAAGTTAAAATTATCTACTATAGAGAAAGCACTTCTGGAATATTACTGCAATATGTCAATAAAACTCCAGGTAGAAATCCCAACAGTCAAGCAGGTTTCTCTGGGAACCCTCTTTTTCCAATCAAGAGGAAAAAGGAGCAGTTTTTTCTGTCAACATTTTTAAAAATCTGCCATAACCCAGAATATAAAATATTGCTCCCAACCCTTGCCCTGACTGACGTACAACATCTTGCTGGTGAAATTAACAGCATGGAAGAAATTATTTTTTTAGCTATTAGTGCCTGTGAAAGAAATATCTTCCATCTATAGTTACCATGGGTAGCCGTTCGAGTATTTAAAGGATAGCTTTTAACAGCCACAAATAGTTTTCAGGGCTGAGAAATGCTTTCCAAACTTAGATCTTGGTGGCAATATAATGGGAAATCCTTTTTTTAAAAAAAGCAAATTGAAAAGCTACTTCAGAGTGTACTTGAAATTAGGTATTATTACAGCTATGCCAATTGTTTCTTGCATGACCTGAAACTGAGAAATCCTAAAAGGGCTTGAGGAATGATTAGGTAACATGTCCATTTCTCTTGTACTTGCACATCTGCTTCAGTCTGAACACATTCCAGAGAAATAAAACTTGAAATGCCAAGGGTGAGGGGGGAGGTTGAAACTTTCCAGAACTACTCTTATGATTCAAAGCTTTTGTTGCATATTAGAATATGAAAATGTTTATTCTATGTGGTTTTAAAAGTAATCTTGGAAATGATACATGTAGTCCTCGACAATTGAGCCCAAAATTTATGTTGCTAAGTGAAACATTTGTTAAGTGAGTTTACCTCATTTTATGACTTTTTCTTGCCACAGTTGTTAAGTGAATCATTGGATTTGTTAAGTGAGTAACCCAGTTGTTAAGTGAATCTGGTTTCAACACTGACTTTGCTTGTCAGAAGGTCACAAAAGATGATCACATGACCTTGAGACACAACAAAGATTATAAATATGAGCCAGTTGCCAAAGCATCTGAATTTTGATCACATGATCATGGAGATGCTGTAAAGGTCGTAACTGTGAAAAATGGTCATAAGTTACATTTTTCAGTGATGTTGTAAATTTGAATGGTCACTAAGTGAATTGTTGTAAGTCAAGGACTACCTGTACTTAGAGCATCTCTCTAAGCCAAGTAACTTCTTTTTTTAAGGCAGACTTTTAAGGCAATATAAAGCTATTTGCCTCTGATCTTGTCTTGGTGTCGTTGGAAGCCCTACTGTCTAGATGACTACCTGTCTCCAGTTAACAGACTAGAGAGCAATGAGGAATCTTTGTCCAACAGTCTTTCCATATATTTCCATTGGACCTAAAGAGGAAAGTAAAATCTTATGTGAGGTCCATTATGGACAGCTGTATGCATCCGCCCTCCTCACTCTGCTACATTCCTATGCTCACATTAACTGCTCATGATATTTTTAGGAAGATATTTTGTTCAGCTGTTTGGCAAAATAAGGGACACAAGCAGAGTCTTACTGGTCAGAAATGAGCAACTCAGGGGCTGTATTAGTTTTCAAGCATCCCTATAGCACCCCGTGAATTCAGTGAAAAAGAGTCAAATTTTGGTGAGAATAGAACTCTTTTTGAGAGGTCTCCAGTCCCCCATCCATAGCCCAACAAAAAGCAGTCTTCAAAATTTCAGTCCTACCCTTTCTAGGTGTTCCTGGATGACCTCCAGAATATCAAAGGCAACCTTCTAACACCTTAAATGGTGCTCATCTATGCTTAGGGAACCTTCCAGTTGCACTAAATTCCAGGGCACTTCAGTGTTCTGCAACAATCAAATAATAGATTCCACCCATGATTTCATCCCTGATGAACTTACTCACAGCCACAGGGAATTATTATTCTACTGTTATTCTCTACATGCAGCCTATTGTCTTAAGGCAGGGACAGAGATTGCAGCAGAAAAACAATAAGGCTAAAGATTTTTTTCCTCCACCATAGCTCAGCTCCATTATTTGTTCTTGATGACCTCTCTGCTTAATAAATATTGGAAAAGAAGTATTAGGATATCCGGACATAGGCATCCACAAATGAACCAAAACAGCATTAAAATCAGAATGCATGAGGTAACATCATGACACAAATTTCACCCTTACAAATCCTAATGTGATGCAAGCACATAATTTGCAAATTTTATGTTATGATGCTTGTTTAGTCAGTTCCCCCATTTATTGTCTCTAGAGGGCCAATACCAATCTGGGTTGCTGAGTATATTTCAGGTGCAGATTTAAAGCCCGGAACTACCTAAGCTATTTTTAAATAGAATAATTCAATAGTGTCTTCCTCTAGTTCAGTGTTTTTTTAAGACGTGTGGACTTAAGATGTGTGAACATGCTGGCTGGGGAATTCTGGGAATTGAATTCTACACATCTTAAATTTGCCATGTTTACTTGATTAATATTCAGAAAATGGAACAATGTCTGTGTATGCATACATAATTAATGATCACAATTTGAAAATGTGTGTATTTGCACAATTTGCAAAGTGTAGTGTTCTTTATACCTTGGGAAATGCCACTGCAGAAGGGATTTCGGTCAACATGTAAATTAAAGAAATCACTGAAGAAACTGCAAATGCTTAAATCAGCTGAATTTACCTGGTGCTGAGTATTCTTTGAAGGTGCGACAGACCAGTGGAAAACAAAGCACTATTGGTGCTTTGGGATTATCTTCATCTGAGAAAACGTAGCACTCCTTCATATTCTTTCGCTCTTTCTCACTCACATGAACCTTTGGAAAGGGAATGCCTTGGATTTCACAGTATTCAGCCATGATCTTTATTTGCTGAAGAAGAGACCAAAAAAAGAAAAAAATCTTCCCAAACATATTCATTTTGCTTCCCATATGTAAATCAGAAACTCCCCTACCGAATAATCTATAATTTTCTATGATAAGCAGTGTAGAAGATTTAGTGCTAAAACATACAGCACCTTGAATATGCAATTCTGTTTTCTCAACTACTTTTGTACAAGTTGCACATGTACAATCTTTGTTCAAGTCAATTAGAAATACTGTACAAGTTTTGAAGTAAGGAAAAGGAGGAAAGGAAATTTTAGATGAAATTTCCAATCCAGCTGAAGTTTGACCCACAATCAGTGAGTCCAGACAACTCCCAATTGGTTCTCCAACCTATTTTTTCTTTCTTTCTTTCTTTCTTTCTTTCTTTCTTTCTTTCTTTCTTTCTTTCTTTCTTTCTTTCTTTCTTTCTTTCTTTCTTTCTTTCTCAAAAAAATAGATTGTATATTGCTTCAGAAAAGCAGTATTAGAGAAGACTGTTTCACACTATTATCTTTCCTTCTCCTTCAGACTAACTACATACTTTCCACATTCAAAATAGAGCTCCTATTAGATATAATACTATGGAATTTAACAAGCTATCCTACAGATTGGAGAGATTCACTTGGGTCTCTCTCTTTCCAGACTATCTAATCTTAAGGCATTTTATTTGTCTCAGTTGCTTGAATTCTGCCTCCCCTCCAAAATAAAATCATCAAGTACCTTTCCATCATGTAAGCACACAAGCATACAAAAGGAAAATAATAGTGAAAATATTTTTTCTCACCTTTAAGATTCCATTCATCGCATAATCCAGAAAAATAATTATATCCACATTTCTTTCTGGCTTAAGAAGTGATATACCACTGTTGTTCATAAAATACCCTACATCTATTAAACAGAGGGATTTTGTGTTTGGTGTCAACTTGTTAGAAGAAGTGTCAAATACAGTATCTGAAAGACAATTGATATACATTTTTTTTCCAACCAATGTGAGAGAAAGATAACTCCAGACAGTCTTTCACCAACAAAAACCTGTGCTGCCTCACATTGTCTTAGAAAGGAAACAATGATAATAGACATGATTGAGATGTTCAGAATTATATATGGTGTGGATAAAGGAGAAGCTTAATGAAGAAATCTCTGAAAACAGACTATTCTGAAAATACAATAGTGGGAACAACTCCCATTTGTTCCAAATGTGTAATGAACAAGAATTGTTTTGTGGCTCATTGGCCATTGGGAATGGAAAAATGGAAAACCATTCCAGAACTAAACGAAGGCCAAATTCAATCTTCTACATGGTCATTTCCCAAAAAAGAAACAAAATAAGCTTAGTGTGTTTCAATAAATATTCCCAGCAGCAAAATAAATATTTGTGATACTTCTTTTCCTCTAGAGAAAGTTGTCTTCCCTATAGTGCTATTTCTGTTCCTAGCGAAGTCAGAAAGAATAATTGCATGTCACCTACCCCCAAAACACACTTCTTATTATACCTCTTTTGTAATACATGAAAATACTATCATCTAGTTTATCTTCTTGCTAGTCATCTCTCTTTCATTTGTAAGATCTAGATCAAAGATCTCCTTTTAAGGAATAGATATTATAGGACTATATAACTATCTCTTTTGTACCTCCATAGTCAGGGGTGGGTTCCAACTTACCTCGCTGCCGGTTTGCTCCCTCCCGTGCCACGTGGGCGCACCTCATGGGCGTGCGCGTGCTTCACACACGCACGCATGCGCAGTACCAAAATATCCCCCAAAAAATAAAAAAAAATTAAAAAGCCGAAAAAAAGATGGCGACCGCATGCATAGTGCCGGAAGTCAGCCGGAAGGAAATAAATAAATAAATAAATAAATAAATAAAATTTAAAAAAAGATGGCAGCCCCCACAGACCGGCACCGACCAATCCGGTTTGGTGATGTCATCGTGACATCACCAGCGGGTTGCTACCGGTTCGGGCGAACCGGTCTGAACCAGGAGGAACCCACCCCTGTCCATAGTTATGAAACTGAGATATTTCTGAATTGATTCAATTCTGAACATTTAGAGTGTTTCTAGAAATTATCGTTCTTATTTACCACTCCATTTCATGAATTCTTTCTGATGCAGATAATCTTTATCAAAATCAAAGCTTTGTAGGAAGTTATGATTTTCCCCCTTTAAAGGACGATCAGTTAAAATGTCATTGAAGATTTCACAAAGTTTTCCATAGGGATAACTTGGAGGTTTGTAGACCGTGGCAGGATAGTCACTTGAAGAATAATTCTCACCTGAAACAAAATATAGAGGTACTTCATTTATGGCAACTTTTACTTTTATTTTCGAAATATAACACTTCTGGATTAGTGAGGCTTTTTTAATGTAGCGCATTCCATTGAAAATGGTGCATCAAAAAGGAATATGCCCTGCAAACACAGACACAAATCTGAGTCACAGGAGCTTAAAAATGAGTTCCACTCCTATCACAGGCTCAGCCTGCTAATTAGCTTTTTCTCCCACACTGATTCCAGATGGAACTTGTCATATGTATCACCCACATATGAGCAGGACTATAAATCAAAGTTGTGCATTAGAAAATACTAAACAAACAACTCATTATTATAATTCCTCAAGCACAACACCATCACTCTTCCATTGTCAAGCCCTAAAGAATAGCCACATAAATGCAATTTTCTCCAAATGTGTCATTGTTGTAACTGTAATTTTGGGCTAAGAGGCAACTGTTTCATTGCTGGTTATGAGCAGGCACAGAGAAATTTCATGTATCTACTGAGGAAGTATTTAAGAAATATATGACAGAATCCCAAGATTTTATATATTCACAATTGTTTTTCATTATTGTTATATGCATCTATTGCAAAGGTTACAATGATCTATATCCAATACATAACCTAGAAATGTCATTTTCCTTAAACATCAAAATATTCATAAATCAGAACAAGTCCCTATTTTCTTGACTAACTATAATTTTTGAATAATACGTTATAATAGCTGCAATCATCCCAGAATTAGTTCCTATCTGATTGAGTAGGTGACCAGAAAAAGAAGTGGATAGAGTGTCTCTCTCTCTTTTATTTTACTTTGCAAACAAATTTTTAAAAACTCTGGCAACGCAAAGACTAAAATAGTATTGAAATTCTTACGCTTTATTGACATGTTTTTCACCCATCGTTTCCAGAATTCTTCTGGTGTGGTGGTCCAGTACAAACAATCCAGGAGATTTGGACTGAAAATGTTAGTCCAGATACCTACAAGACCAACCACATTGAAGACATTGCATTAACTCAAATTATAGTCCATCTCAACTATATCAAAGGATATAGGCTCATTAGACTGAGAAACTGTGATAAATATTTATTACTGCCAGCTAATTAAATACTGTAGACACAATTTAGCATGACAGTATTAACAAAACCATTATGGCTGATAAGAGATTCTGGTGATAGTGCCATATCCACTGTTAACACATTAACAAAGCACAGGTATTGAGTTTAGATAACACACTATAGCCAAACAAATAAACAAGACATATTATGTTTAAAATGATGGCAGATTATGCTAGGGCAATGGCTTGGTCCCCTAATCAGGCTGAATACAAATCACCCAACCCCATTTTAATCTAATCTATTATGCTATAAAAACCCAGCCATTATGACAAGAATAAAAATAGGAGAAGGTATTACAACACAGCTGGAGAACCTAAAGGAAATCCTAACAGGAATCAAAAGCCAGTGATATCAAAACCAAAGCAACCACCTTTTTTGCTAGATGTTTATCCAATCATCTTAAATTGGCACAATGTATTGAACTAAATTATGATTGGCTGGTTTGAGGTTCAGGGTGTTTGAAGTGAGCAGTTTCTCTATTTTTTCACCCACCTTTTCCATTCATATCTCCAGTCAGATTCAGAGCATCGTGCTGTTACGACACAAGCTCCATCCTTTGGTATTTGCAGTGTGATTAAATATACACATGCCTCAAAGTTGTTGTTTGCTGCACAACACTGCTTCCATCATTTTTCTTCACTGAGAAAAATGGGAAGCCTCAGCAGATTACCTATGCAAGTATCCATACATCCCCACCTATCTTTCTTTCTATGGCTACCTCTCTCTCCATACAATTGTCCCTCTTTGGCCCTGCCTCCAAGCAGTCAGTTTCTTGAAGCCCAACTACCATGTTTGTGAGGGAAATAAGGACAGAACCTGAAGGCCATATGAGGGGACTTATCAGTTGATGATTCCCTCATCCCTAATTGCCTATTTCACACAATGCTCTCTGGACTCTGAAATGGTGAAATGGTTGCCAGAAAGGGCCTCAGGCATAAAAAAAAATATAGTCCAAATCCTGGCTGCTGAAAGCAGTAGAACTAAAATCCTAATGCAAGTTAGCACAGATGCATTTCTGAATCACTGTTGTAGAAAATGACTTTGGTCTAATGGCTGACTCTCATAGTCTTCCTCCACTTGGTACTTTCTGGTAACTGGTAATTTCCCGGTTGGAAATTAAGGAAATTGTGAGCCACCAGATCTGAAGGACATTCATTATGGGAACGTTGCAATGTTCAGTATTTTCATCTGGTACGTGTTTACAATAACGGTGCAAGACTCCACCAAAACTCTGTAAAATAAAGTGGTCTGAGGGAGAATGAGGGCTCTAAGTCACCCAGCAAGCTCCTATGGCTGAGAGTAGACTAGAACCTGAATGCCTCTGGTCCTAATCCTAATCCAATACCTTAAGCACTACATCAGACAGGCTCTCATGGAGGGATGTGCCTGTATGCACGCCAGTGCTCCAAACTAAAATTTTATACATTTTATCATTCAATTATTTATAGTAGTAGAACCCTGCACTGAATAAGGAGTTGGTCAAGACAAAGTAAGTTTCTTCCAACACTGTGATGCAACTCATGAAAGCAACTTATTGGAGACAAAGGGAGCAGGAATAAACTTTCATGAAATGTACCTTTAGTTTAAAATAAAAGCATTTAAAAGAATCCCTGTTTCAGTTAAGTTGCAATTGTTGTGTTTTCTATGTAATGCCCTACATAATATGTCAATGTTCAATGCTGAGATTAAACAAAATATAAGAACACAAACTGTGAAAGGCACATTGATCACAAAAACTCAGTATGAGTCTTGTACAGATTCATAATCTTACATGGTGTGTGTGTGTGTGTGAGATCGTGTGTGTGTGTTCGTGTGTGTGTGTGTGTGTGTGTGATATATCATTTTAGCCACTGTCTATCCCCTGCAGCAGGATGAAGGTCTCTTCCGCATATTTCCAACCAATATGATCCTGAGCTTTCTTTTGCCAATTGGGCCCGCAATACTTACTGATGTCATCGATCCATCTTGTTTTAGGTCTCTTTCATGGACGCTTTTTATTAAGTGGAATCCATTCTATGATGTGATGATAGGAAGTGTGTGTGTGTGTGTGTGTGTGTGTGTGTGTGTGTGTGTATGCGTGCATATGTGTGTGTGTGTAATTTTTGCTATTATAAACAGCATGAGCTAACTATTTATTCACTGGAATATTTTAACTGCTGCAATGGAGCTCTGATCGCTTTGGAGTAAAAAGGCTAGAAGTCTAAGACTGCCCAGGAAGACAGGATCTTTCCAAGGTTTCCCTGATAAGCTCTGCTGTATTTTCCTTTAGCTTATAATTAAACAGATCACCTTCCATATAGCAAATCCGGGACTCTGGGATCTTCTTCACCACTCTTCCCATGAAGAATTCGCTATCAAAATCCTCTGAGCGAATCTGTGCACCATATTTTAGGAAACCCACTTCATAAGGATTGAACTCCACCCATTCTGCAACAAAGGGTTGCACAAAAGAGTGAAAGACAGCTTGGTTGGCTACTGATCCAAAGATGAAATCGGAAGGAA
>QLTV01003461.1:2049460-2066688 GCA_003457575.1 Thermophis baileyi | reverse complement strand
AGGCAGGCAGGCAGGCAGGCAGACAGACAGACAGACAGACAGACAGACAGACAGACAGACCTCCAGGGAGATTTCTTGTGGAAAAAATAGCATCAGACAAACAACCATCTTGTCCCAATTACCTTGATCAATTTTGTGACATCTTCCAAAAATCTAAGTGCAAAACATTACAAACTAGAAGTTTGTATTCAATGAACACCTTGCATCACTATGTTTACAACAGAGAACAATGAAAAGCTGTTTAAGGGAATAATTTATAGCCATTTAAATAGTTACACACATCTAATGCATAACTTTCTAGAAGAAAATTACTAGAACTACCTGTAATCCCTGGCCGATAAAAGATAATGTCATTTCTTCTTATTTAGATGTAGATTTGAATCACTAGCTTTCAACATATTATATTTTGGAGGTTAGATGTGGATGCTAAAAAAAAAAAGGCCTAGTTGCTCAGCAAAAACAGAAGCCGATCCTTTCAAACAAATATTAATGTAGAGGAGAACAGTTTTCATTATCCTAAATAACAATGCAAGCAGAGATAATTTAAATCAGGACTGGTTTAAATTTAAACTGGTGCCCTGCTGGATGTTTTGGGCTTCAAATCTTATCAGTGCAAATTGTGATATTCTGAAGCATATCTAACCCAGAGGTGGGTTCCTCACGATTCGGACCGGTTCTCCCGAACCGGTAGCAACCCGCTGGTGATGTCACGATGATGTCACTGATCCGGTTCGGTCGGTGCCGGTCCGTGGGCGCCGCCATCTCTTTTTTTGAATTTTTTTTTATTTTTTTGGAAAAAAAATTTTTTTGGCGCCGCCATCTCTTTTTTTGAAGTTTTTGTTATTGTTTTGGAAAAAAAAATTTTTTTTCTTCTGCGCATGCGCAGAAGCCGAGTATCCGGCACTGTGCATGCATCACCATCTTGTTTTCAGCGTTTTTTTATTTATTTTTTTGAATTTTTTTAATTTTTTGGGACTGCTTATGCGCGTGTGCGCCCACGAGGCGCGGCCACGCGGCGCTGGAGGAAGTGAACCGGCAGCAAGGTAAGTTAGAACCCACCCCTGATCTAACCTATCAATAGCTTAAATATTACAGTACTACATTTTTCTCTTTGATTTTCTGCATGATCTTCCTGCCTTGGTGAAGTTGGGTGAAAATGAGTATAATGCAACCTTCCCTATATAATCCATGTAGAAATACTGTACTCTGAGAGATTCATGATAAATAGGACGTACTTATTCTATTAAATTCAAGGTCAACATTTCATGCCCTTCCCTTTTTCTCCTCTCTTCCAATGCCTATAGCATGCAACCAAAGCCCACATTTCCACCGTGGAGAGACTGATATGTGAGTACCCACCTCTAAAGTCAAAAGTGTTGATATTTTCATGTTTGACATTTATGGCTGTGTAAATAGGAAAAGGGTTCTGCCCCTGATTCAAAGCCTGTTGCTGGTCTGACAGCTTACTGGGATTTGCCTTCAAACAAAGGGAAACAAAACAAATATTTTGATATATGCCTCATTCAATAGAAGAGAATACATGTAGCTCAGGGTTAAATTGGGAAATCCTTGATATTCTCTCAGCTTGTTTGCGGGTGTTTTTTTTGGGGGGGGTTGGTTTTTTTCTTTGCAGATGTTTCATTACCCAACTAGATAACATCATCAGCGCTCAGAAGTGTGAGGCAACCCACACTCACCAGCACAGATGATGTTACATGATGTCACATTGCTGCTTCAATAGGAGAAACTAGGGATCACATCTTTGCTGCATAACAAATAATTAACATACTCGATCGTGGAGAAAAGCTTCCTGAATAAGGGCCCAGAGTGCTGTAAAAGATGAAAGATGACCAGATGCGATCCGCTCAGTTAGCTCCTTGTGATACTGCTTCAATCTTTCATTAGAAATAATATTCTTTTTGTTCTTCAGCAACTGTCTTTTTATATTTTTGATGTGGTCTTCAAAATTTTGATGTGACCAGTCAATATGATGATACAAATTTGTCAGCGTCCTGCAGTAGTGAGAAAAATGATATTTAATAAAATGTAAATTTCTCCACTATTATACAGTATATTTATAGTATATTTGCAAGCATTTTAGAAACTGTTCTTATAAAGTGATCATTCTGATGTCGGTATCTAGTTTTCAAGTGGAATTGCCCAAAGAATTCAATCCTGATGGTTTTAATTAACTCTTTGGACACATATTTTGAAATAGAAGAATTTACTCTTGTCCTTTATTAAATGCTGACATATACTGCACATGGACAATTCAATTCTAGTAGTAATGATAGTGAGCTTGCCTTTAACCCAAATTCGAAGTTTTTTTCAAATTTGAACCTTTTTTTTTCTGGCTAAAAGATATGATTATTCACCTTGATTCTCAACTTTTAATCCAGCCTCCAATGGTATTGTTAAATCATTTTACACTCAGAATTGGGGTGTGGGACATTTCTGCTCCATCAAGGAATCCCTTCTGCTCTTTCTGCTCAATAGAACACTGACTTTCATAGTCCTACTCTAATGAAGGAGTAGAGAGAGTGAAGTCCCAAAAGTACTCATCATGGAAAAGCAGGCTGAATGATGTATTTTTCTAATTGTGTTCATTTCCACGGACATAATTTTCTCAGCACTGAGCCCAGTATAATTGGAATTCTAATTAAATGTAACACATTTCCCTTAGTTTTTACCATGTTGATCCAGAAGCAGTGGTGATATATGTAATGCAGTCCAAAAGGTTCAGTTTCTGGAAGGCTGAGAGATGAGCATACAAGGATGTCATGGCTCTGATACCACCTCCAGTGGCCAAAAGAGCAATCACTGGGACCTGTTAGAAATATAAGCAATCACTTCATTAATAATATAAACAGTGACTTTGGCCATAGAACAATCTTGGACTCTAGAGCAGAGGTCTTCAAACTTGGCAACTTTAAGACTTGTGGACTTCAACTCCCAGAATTCTCCAGCCAGCTATGATGTCACCGAACCGGATCAGTCGGTGCCGGTCCAGGGGGGGCGCCATCTTTTTTTTTTTATTTATTTATTTTATTTTTATTTTTTTTTTTCCTTCTGAGCATGCGCAGAAGCCGACTTCTGGCACTGTGCATGCGGTCGCCATCTTTTTTTTGGCTTTGTTTTGGGGGGGATTTTTTGTTACTGCGCATGCACGCGCGCACCCACGAGGTGCGCCCACGCAGCGTGGGAAGGAGCGAACCGGCAGCGAGGTAAGTTGGAACCCACCCCTGCTCCAGAAGATAACATTCCAACTCCAAATTATCTTTTAATAGACCAAATTGACAGTTCTAGTTTGCAGTGGAGAAAATAGCAGCTTAACCGTCTCCAGAGGAAAACAATGACACAGCTTTTTTCGCCTCCAGATTTTTTTGTGGGGGGGGAGGGGAATATTTTTTCTTCCTCTAGATTTAAAGAGGAAACTTGAAATCAACGTATGTCCTTCATGCTGTCACTCATCAAGAATAAGTCGTGGAAACGGAGTTTTCCCCCGATTGGTTAGTGAGTTGAGCAACAGATAGGTGAGTTCAGGTGAGTTCACAGCTGTGTCACAGCCTAAATTTATGGACACTAAAACTGACATTCCTCATTCTAATGCAATTTTTGGATTATAATTCCTTTTTCAGTTAAAGACAGATTTTGTTTAGATATGGGTATTTCTCTTTGGTGATTGTCATTATTTCTGGGACTATAATATTTAGAAATGTCTGAGAACGTGACTGATTTTTGCTTGACTCACAAAACTAAACTAAAAAGATAAATAAAATATATTTTTTTAATTTAAAATAGAAAAAGTAACTTTTCTTTTTGAAAGAGTGAATAGAAAAAACTCTTGTGTCTTGTTTATATATCAGTTGTAAAAGAAAACCTTAAAGGTCTATTACCAGAGCACAAGATGGCTACTTTAAAAGAAATATTTGATTTATGGAATGTGAAGTGAACTTTTTACTGGAACCACAAGTTACAATTGAAGATTAACAAATCCGTCTGGAAACAATTGATTACAAATACAATTAGATGTTCATTCAAACATTGAAAAAGACATTGTGGATTACCCTTTCAAATTGAAATATAGGAAATTTATTGGAGTTACTTCATGGAAATTGCAAGTGGACTTGAAAGATGATAAAAATTTCAATACAAGAAGAAAATATACTAAAAGAAAACAGGAGTCAGAATTTTATTTATGAGATTTAAGAATGATAGTAAGAAGGGAAAAAATATATAATTGGTTTATTTGACTAACTGGCTAAATAATGAGTTCTTATTTTTGATGATGTTGAATGGTTATATGGATTGGATAATGTTTCTTTTAGAAATATCTAATGGGGTAGTAGATGAGTTTTTGACATCTATATAAGGGGTAATTATTTTTGATAAAGTTACATTAATTTCTTTTTTATAATATTTAATTGTTAAAGAGAGGCATGAAGAGAACATAGAGTAAATGGACAAGAGAGAGAGATTTATGTCATTAGATATTTTTGCTAATTTTTATCTTGGCTAAGTAATAAGGAGAGCTGGAGTTTTAGGCATGTGTTTAAAAGATTTATAAAGTTTTGGCTTCTAAGTAAGCAACTGGACAAGTCTCTGCAATTTTCTTGACAAGGTTTTTCAGAAGTGATTTGCAATTGCCTCTTTCCTAAGGCTGAGAGAGAGAGACTGGCCCAAAGTCATCCAGCTGGCTTTGTATCTAACATGGGCCTAGAAAGTATACTTTCTGAGTTTCTAATCTGGTGCCTTAACCACTACACCAAATTGGCTCTCTTTATAGGATTTAATTCTATGTCAGCTTATATGTAGGATCAAGCCAGGGGTGGGTTCCACTTACCTTCCCCACCAGTTCGCATTGCGACGTTCCCTTGCGCAATTTTGCTTCCGCACATGCTCAGTAGCTGCAATCAGCCCGAAACACAGCTGAGGAGCTGATCAGCTGTGCTTCGGGCGAAGGAATAAAGGTCAGTATAAACCCAGGGAAGGGAGGGAGGGCCCTTTTTCAAGCAGCAGAACAGGAAAAACCTTCCCAACAGTAAAAAATTCACAAAAAAATTCACAAAAAAAGATGGCGGTGCCCACGGACCGACACCAACCGAACCGGATCCGTGATGTCATCAGCGGGTCACTACCGGTTCAGGCGATCCAGTCCGTACCGGGAGGAACCCACCCCTGGATCAAGCTATATATAAACAGAAGCTTAGCATATGGTGCAAATCCAAAATGGATATCCAGAAACTGGATTTTGTAACTTTCAATGAATTTAAGTAACAAGGCTGATTTCTAGAAATCCAATATGGCTTCCATTTTGTGTCCAGACAATATAGCTCAATCTCCTGTTAGAATCATACACATGGAGGCTCCTGAAGTTACATTTTCAATCTAATGTGTGTGCGAGCACAATTATGCTTGTCAATAACTAGATGGTAATTAATTATTTAACATGCAAATAATTACAAGAGGTCCACATACCTCATCCTCTTGTAACTTCTCTCCTAGATTAAAAAGCTTATACAGGGCATCTGCAACAACCTTTTTCCTCTTGCGCAGAAAATCCTGTTCATCAGGACAAAGCTCAAAACCCAAACGCACATCAAGATTCTGTGACCTGGGACACAGAAACAGCCATATCACTGCTAAGCATAGATAATTGTCAGATAATTTCAGATAATTTCAACAATATTGCAGTGAGCTGAATATCAATTCACAACTTACAGCCATTTACCAGACATGGTTTCAGATCTGTATGGAAATCAAAATCAGCCCCATGCCAATCAGTTGAGGATTTCTGAATGGTCTTCATTGCACTAAACCTTGATTTCCTCCTGCTTCAATTGGCCTGTTTTGTGCAAAGGGAGCACCTCGGGAGGAAGTCCAGCCTTAGAGTATTGAAGAATGATCAGCAATACCACCAATTCATTCATTAATCCAGCTGGCTTCCCATGTAGATCTGAATTTATATCTGAAGCCTATAGTAGATTTGGCTACAATTAGAAAAACCAAGTTCTCATTCAAGGAGTATTGAAGTGGAGAATACTTGAATGGTCAGAGGCTACATCTCAACTTGTTAACTACAAGAAGGGCTGTGGCTGAATTTTTCCTTTTCCTTTTCAGGTTTTGGAAAATTGTTTTAGGCTTTGGGGAAACCCTTTGTAAAACGTTTCAGGGCAAAAATGAGATATAGAGGGAAACTGTTCTCATTCCCACTTTTCAGACCACCAAAGGAGGCTGAAGTCAAAGCAGTGAAATATGGTGTTTTGCTACTTAATTTCTGGAAAACTATAAATGAGATAGTGGGGAGTTACATGCAAGCCTCAAATGATGCACAAATGGTGCACATGTCATTCATGCTGAGGATAAACTGTCTTTCCTTTGCATTCACTCGGTGTATTAACTGTGCCAAAAAAATAGAAAGAAAATACCTTACCAGTCAATTACCTGGAGATACAGCTCCAAGGTACTACCCTAAAACCCCAAAAACATGCATTAGTGAAGACAGTGAAGCTGAACTAAAAGGGGTAGAGAGATAAATAAGTTGGGCATGTGAAAAAAACAACAAATGAACTCTTTAGATTTGTTCAACCGAGGAGTGCATAGGAGTACTTATAATCAATTTATCAATCATTAAAGAAACACAGAAAGTACTATATTAGACTTAAGACTTCCGTTTTTCCATGTAGGAAAAAGGGTGAAACATACATGTAATAAATGATCACTGGAAAGATTCAGTTTGCATATTTGTGGGAAACTCATTAGCCATTTTCTCAGAGTATGAAAAAGAGGGGGGGGAGAGAAAGAGTCTTTGTCTTGTCTTTCTCATAAATAATGCAAAATAAGTAAAATGATCCTTGGATGATGTTCCATTGTCTATCCTTGAGCTCGGAAAGTCCCTTATTCTTGAAATTTCAGTAATTCATGTTTTGAAGCCAGAATAGAGCTTCTAGTATGTTGCTCCCTACTTCAAAATAAGAGATTTCTATTAATTCATTGAAAGCAGTATAGCAATAGCAATAGCGCTTAGACTTATATACCGCTTTACAGTGCTTTACAGCCCTCTCTAAGCGGTTCACAGAGTCAGCATATTGCCCCCAACAATCTGGCTCCTCATTTTACCCACCTCGGAGGGATGGAAGGCTGAGTCAACCTTGAGCCGGTGAGATTTGAACGGCTGAACTGCAGCTAGCAGTCAGCTGAAGTAGCCTGCAGTACTACACTCTAACCACTGCGCCACCTCGGCTCTTTTAATTGTGTAGTAATTGTGTAGTTTATGTATAAACTACATAATGTATGTATGTATGTATGTATGTATGTATGTATGTATGTATGAACTACAAAATATTATGTATGAATATTATGTGTAAATATTAGTAAGTATGATTGTATATATACTGTATATATAACATTATGTATGAACTACATTATGTAGTTTATGAAGTAGTTTATGTATGATTTCTGACCAGCAGTCAGTTATATTGAATCTATGGGGGAGGGGAACGCAGCATTTTCCTTTTTTTTTTTTAAGAAAAACATAGTTTTTAACAGAACTTTTACAGAAAGTTTAAATGATAGTTTATTTGTATCACCCAAATATACTTTAAAAAACAGCAACAGTATCAGGAAAGGTGATCATTCATTTCAAGAATCAAAACTTGCCTTCCCCGTTGGTAATTCAACTTTGACTTGATAACCAACTGGAAGCAGTTTCAAAGGCAGAATTAACGAATAATCAGATTCACTGGCCTTGTTAGGTAAAATGTTCTGGGAAGAAAAAAAGATGACCCAAATGAATAAGATGTAGGATACTAAAAATGAAGATTACTTATTGCTTGATGATGATCATGATAATGATGATTAGCTGGTCTTTCAATCATTGAATGAACTTTTCATTCAGGCAAATTCCAGGCAAGTTGAAGTTTTACATCAAAAAAACTAGTTGAACCCTCAGTTCTTGGACCTCAAGAATTATTCGGTCTCTTTTCTTATATTTTCCTTTAACTGTTCTGAACCTCCATTAAATTTACAGTAATTCTTGCTGGCTCAGTGGAAAACCTTTTTGCCATCTAGTACAAGTCTTGGATAAAGAAATGTACAGTACGTATTCAACAGCTAGATGGAAGCAGACTATCTCATTGTATTTTGGCTACAATTTACAAATTATTTCAAAATGTGTATTTATTTAAATATTTAAAAAGTATTTAAAATTAAAAGTATAACATATTTTTTAAAAAAAATTAAAAAAATTTAAAAGTGAAAACGAGAAAATAGCAAATTACAAAAATGAAGAGAAGATGGCAAGAATAACAAGACCAGAGGGGGGGGAAATAACCCACACAATCTAAAAGGGCCCACTTGCCAAAGCCCTTGGTGAAGAGCCAGATCTTCAAGACCCTTTGAAACATCAGCAGAATGGTACTGATCAGTGGTGAAATCCAAATTTTTTTACTACCGGTTCTGTGGGCGTGGCTTGGTGGGCGTGGTGTGGCTTGGTGGGCGTGGCTTGGTGGGCGTGGCAGGGGAAGGATACTGCAAAATCCCCATTCCCTCCCCACTCCTGGGGGAAGGATATTGCAAAATCCCCATTCCCTCCCCACTCCTGGGGGAAGGATATTGCAAAATCCCCATTCCCTCCCCACTCCTGGGGGAAGGATATTGCAAAATCCCCATTCCCATCCCACCCTGGGGCCAACCAGAGGTGGTATTTGCCGGTTCTCCGAACTACTCAAAATTTCCGCTACGGGTTCTCCAGAACCTGTCAGAACCTGCTGGATTTCACCCCTGGTACTGATGGTTATTTATTTATTGCTACACTATAACCTGATGGATAATTGGGCGTCCATGGAAAAGGGATACATTCACACTTATTTTCCTGTGCTGCTGGGGATACATGATAACTGAGACCATTACCTGAACTTTAACTTTTAGTACTGGTCCAAAGCTTTTTATGCAATGAAAGCGGAAGGAATCTAAATTTTTGCTTGTCTTCTGTGTTCCTTCATAAGATTGATCGACTGAAAAGACCACATTTTTATTGGCTAAAATAAAACAAGACATGATAAATTAAATTAGATGTTAGATATTTATGCTTCTAAAAAGGTGTTGTTAGCATGAAAACTGACAGGGATCATGAACTACCACTGCACAATATATCAAATACAGTCTACTCTAAATATTATTGCATACCAAGAATCAAATATCACAAAATACACAATATTGAAATAGAATAGCCTTATAAGATTATTATTTTTTAATTTATTCTTAAATTTATTGGTCGCTCATCTTACCACAGGGTAATTCTTATTATAAGATCAGCCTGTTGCTGTCTTGCAATGCTTATTCAGTAGGCAAAAGAGGGATGCTAAATATTGCTGCTATCTGTGATACAGGATACTCCCCCTCCAAATGTCTCTCATAGAGAGGGATCTCTGTCTCAAGCAAGCTTACATCATCAAGAATTTGGGAGGAAACCCAGGAGGAAGAAACAACACAATTTGTAAAAGAATTATGGGAGAGAAGAGAAGCAACCTCTTCTGTTTTGCCTTGTTTTAGAAAACCTTCCCACTCTGTTACCTTGCCTCAAGAAATGTAAGTTCAGTGACAGATGCTTGACAAGGGAAAGGTGTGGCTTCACCTTTAGGAAGATATTTCAAACTCCAGAGAACAGCTGGCAATAGATAAACATTCATAGCTTCTTCTTTAGCCAGCTATGCTAATGAAACAATTGGTAAGTATCATCAAATATTAAGCATGTAGGAGAACCATCTACTAAAAAGTGAAAGGTCAGCTCTTCATGGCTTTCCAGAAAGCTAAGAAGATGAACTCTGCCAGTTCTCATGGGGAAGGGCATTCTATAATGGCAAGGACTGTTACAATAAGGGCATACTTCCTTGACCCACTGGATGCAACAACTGAGGGAAGGGACTTGGATTGTCCCACTCTACCCAACTTAGTGGGATGGGCAGATTAGTTGTGCCATGTAGGGGTTTAAAGGTAATAACAAGCACCTTGAATTGCATCTGTACAGCAACTAGGAGCTAGTGCAGTTCACAAAGCAGTGAGCAAACTATGGGCAAACTGAGAGGTGCCCAATATCCTGCAATTTGCTGTATTCTGGACCAGCTACAATTTCCTGATGACCTTCAAGGGCAGTCCCATGTAGAGTGCACTGCAATGGCCCAACTAGGAAGTGACCAAGACATGAGGGAATGGGAGCAAGACCTTTCTAGTCCAGAAATGGGAGCAATTGGCATGCAAGATGTATTTGTGCAAAGAAAGCAGGAATCAAGCAGGAATTGTGACTCCGGGAAGACTCCCAAATTGTACAGTAGTTCTGCCTGGGGAGCTGCTACCCTATTGATAGTTAAAAATTACCCATCACTGACCCTGGAGGGCCAAAAACTCAAAGCTGCTCCATCTGGCTAAAGTTTAACCAAAGCTGGTTCCTCCCCATCTAGACCTTTACAGCCTCCACACACTAGGCCAGCACAAAACAGCACAAAACAGTGGAGATGTACAACTAGAACCATTGGCATACTGATAATAACACATCCCATGCCATTGAATGACCTCACCCAGAAGTTTCACATAGATGTCAAAAAAGAGTGGTGAGGAAGCTCTGGGGTCTCCCACCAAATCCCACAAGACCACCTAGAACCTCCTACAGATGAAGGAAGAGAAAGACCACAGACAGCAGCTCCCACTCCCTAATCCTGACGCTATCATGAGATCCAGGAGGACAAGACCATTGCAGCATCTCCAAGCCCTCTAATGGTCCTCTACAAGCATGACCGATGCCATTTCCATACCTATATTCCAGCCTGAACCCAGCCTAGAAAGGGCATTATAAATTTTGCATAGGACTAAAATGATACCATAGTTGCCAACATGTCCAAACTAGAAAGAGCATCCTTTATTTATGCAATATACAATATTTGCTATACAGTGTACTGGAATCTGGGAAGAGACTTCAAAGTTGACTACACAAACGCTAGAAAGAGGCTATAATAGAAACCCTGCAACACTGTGACATCCAGCCAAGGGAACTAGAAGCTGCAGCTGCTGACAGAATCCACTGACGAAACCTGTGCTATGAAGCCTCCACCACCTTTGAAGACTGGCATCACCAAAAACTGAATGATATCACAGAATGGCATCCACAGTTTCATAACAATGGACTTTCAGTGCCACCAATGAGCTAGACTGCGCTTCCAAACAGGGACTGAAGAGCCACCTCCGTATCCACAGATGAAATGCACCACAGTGTGTCTTCTTCAAACCAAAAGATACTCTGGGGGCTGTAATTCCCTAAATGCTAGTCAAGAAACGCATATAAATACATAATAAGTGAGACCGAACTGGCAATGTTCAGTCAGAATAAAATTTTGGGAACATCTGGAAAATGTGTCCTGACTCAATCTTGAAAATCTGCAAAGGCAATCAGGAAGGTATTGTCAGGGCTGCCAGATCTGTCATCTGTACTCAGTGAAAAGTCCTTTTAATCTCCAGAACTGTGCATCAGTTCTTGTCTTGAATGACTCCTTTGCTTTCCTTTCCAACACGTTGGAGAAGGTTGCTTATTTTCACACTTCCAAATCGCGTCACTTAACCATTTCAATATAATTGCAAATGGCAAGTTCTGATGCACAAGAGGGGAAAAAAAGAATTCCTGAAAAAGTAGCTGTAATTTTTTTCCAAGGATTCACCAGCATTGGGAGGATTTTAAACTATTTTGATCCTTTGCATATGATCCAAAATTGGTAATAGTTACAGAAATGCCATTTTGCATTATAAATCCCACCATGGGATATTGAGAAATCACAAGCACATTATTGACAAAACAATCAATTTTTCCTTTTCTGGGTGGCTTTAAAAATCTCTGCCCTCTGCAGAGAATTAGGAATTGGATGCAATTTAATGGTTTCTGTTTAAGTATAGCACAACAATAAGATTTTGGAAATACATTTTTGATCATTGTTGATTAGAAAAATCTTCCCCTGGAGTACTGTGCAATGCTTAAAAATAAACATTTTTCTAAATCAGAAGATCGGAACTAAAGTAATAAGCAGTGTTACAAATATCAGAAAAGGCCTAAACTGGAAAAATAACTTGTCTTTTAATTCTCATGCACTCTCACTAATTCAACACTCAATCTCTAGATATTTTCTGACATCCCTTATGGCAGGGATGTCAAACTCGATTTCATTGAGGGCCACATCAGGGATGTGTTTGACCTTGGAGGGCCGGGGGGGAAGTGGCTGGAGTTGGGGGTGGTAATGGTGGGCGTGAGCATGGTGGGCGTGGCCAGGTGGGCATGGCCATGGTGGGCATTTGACACAGGCTCAAGATACATTTTTTTCCTTTCTCTTCTTTCTTTCCACAGTTCTTTACTATAATGAACACCATCTCTTTCTAGAATGCTGGCCTCAGCAACTGCTAGAAACCACGATGATTTGAAAATGTTTATTGTGAAGCCACAGTGCAAACTCTACTTTTCCAGTGTTTATCCCAGTGATGGTTGCAAGTTCAAAAGTCACAGAGGAGCCATGAGGTCATGGCACAGATTTGTCAACCCCGCACACACACGACTGCCCTTGAGGGTATAATCCTTGACTTATAATAATTTGTTTAGCCACCGTTCAAAGTTACAACAGCCCTGAAAAAAATGACTTATGACTAGTCCTTGCACTTATGACCATCGCAGCCTCCCCATGATCACATGATCAAAATTTGGGCCTTGGACAATCAGCATGTATTTACAATTAGCGCATCCCAGGGTCATGTGATAGCCATTTGCGACCTTCCCAGCAAGCTTCTGACAAGCAAAGTCAATGGGCGAAGCCAGATTCACTTAATGACCACATCATTCACTTAACAACTGCAGTGATTCACTTAACAACCATGGAAAAAAGGTCATAAAACCAGGCACGACTCATTTAACGATCACCATGCTTAGCAACAGGAAATTCTGATCCCAATTGTGATTGGAAAGTTGAGAACCACCTGTATAATGCTGGTCATTCCAGTTCCTGCTTTCTAGGCTTTTGCACCGGCTCCAGATCCTTAAATTAGGAATGTCTCTATCAGGGGAGACAGGAATTGCTGCTGTATCTCTCACTGCCACTCAAGATAGCAATAGCACTTAGACTTATATACCGCTTCATAGTGCTTTACAGCCCTCTCTAAGCGGTTTACAGAGTTAGCATATTGCCCCCAACAATCTGGGTCCTCATTTTACCCACCTCGAAAGGATGGAAGGCTGAGTCAACCTTGAGCCGGTGAGATTTGAACCGCCGAACTGCAGCTAGCAGTCAGCTGAAGTAGCCTGCAGTGCTGCACTCTAACCACTGCGCCACCTCGGCTCAGATTAATGCACCTTTGGGGCTATCCCAACAGATCAGAACAGCTTGAAACCACAAAATGTGAAACATATTTTTTCTAAGTTTATGTATAACAAATGCAACATAGAAACATATTCTTTCCCATATGATTACTTGATTCATCATCATCCTCTTTTAATGACCCCATAATCCCTTGCGGGGTGGAGTCTGGGCAACTGAATGGAGCTGAGTGTTTACTGGCCGGATGCCCTTCCTGTCGCCAATGTGGAGTTTTTTTGCAGCAGATATATTCTCAGTGTGCCCAGAGAGAGAAATATCTGCCTCTACCTAGGATCGAACTCACAGCCTCCTGTGATTGTGAGGTGAGAGCTCCACCTCTAGGCCACCGCACCACTCCGTATGATTACTTGATTGAAGTCATTTAATTATTAATTTACTCAAAACTGGGTAATAAATAACTCAGTGCATTTTTAAAAGATACTTTTCATACAAGTACTATATTAAACATTTGCCATGTGCAGTAATTACTTTAAAACCATACTTTTTAAACATCCTGCACAGCCTATCAGGTTTGTCTTTTTAGTAAATTAAAAGAGTATTTTACATATTAGATTACCTGATTAATCAGTACAGGACTGCAACATAACAATCACTCTGCAGTTAAAAGGAGTCTGGTAAAACACCAGTTGGTTACATAAGACAAAAAAAAATCCCTAAAGACTGTGCCAGTTTGGTGTAGTGTTTAAGGTTTATGCTAGAAACCAGGGACCATGAGTTCTAGTCCCATCTTAGCCACAAGCCAGCTGGGTGACCTTGGGCCAGTTCCTCTTTTTCAGCCCTAGTACATAGGCAATGGCAGATCACTTGAAAACTGCAGGAGTCAACACTGATTAAAAGTTACACACACACACACACACACACACACACACACACACATACAAACAAGGGACATACCTTTCAAAACCTTCTCATTATCCTCCTTGCTCACTTTTACATCCAGAATGGAAAGTTCACGGGCCTGTGAAAACCAAAGATGCAACATTGTGTCTAAAACATCTGATCTATTTCTTTCCTTACATTACATCATATCCCACAATGCAGTGCTTCCTATGGAGAAAAACGAGAGCATATACCCATTTTTCTCAACCTGCATCTTGCAGACTTTCCAGCCCATGTGGTTAACACAGACCCAACACCTCTAAGTTAGAGAAAGCTTCAGGAAGACTCCAGAAGAAGAATCCTTACCACTAGGACACCATTGGAAATCAGTTGCTCAGGAGGACCTGGCCTAAAAAGCAGAGGGGGGGGGGAAGAAAAATAAACAAAAAAGAACAAGTAAGATCTTGTCCAACTGAGATTGGCAAATGTGGGCCTCATTGGGGTAGATTGTAGGGGTGATACAGAAATATAATTTTATGTTATTTTATTCTATTTTACATATTTATGTATTAAATTACTGTATTTTATCCCATAATTATTGTATTTTACCCTAATCTTATTGTAAATTGTTTTTATAGGATTTTATTGGTAATATGTGTTTGAACCTTGTATTTTGATATGGCCTATAGGCTAATTAATAAAGCTAATCTAATCTAACAAGTAAGACCAATGTCGTTAGTGTTTGCTGTTTTAGAAATAAGGCTTTGTGAATGATTGACAAGGACAAGAAAGGCAATACAAACAGTTGCAGACACTCCTATTCTATAAATTGCCATACAGACAGTCAGATAAATCAAGGTGTTTGTGCATTGTGACGCAGAGTAAAGTTCTTTACTCAGTACATTTTTATCAGTTTGTCCATGAACTGAATTTAAAGTGGCACCAATAAAACTTAATGGAGTGTGGAAAAACCAAATCCAAATTATAATAATAACAACTGGAGCATCACTTGAACACTATTCACATTGACAAAGTCACCCTCAATCAGTTGAAAATGGGCACTTCTGCTTGGAAAGCATATCTAAGATCTCAACATCTGCTTATCCCAGATCCTTGGGAAGGGCTCCATAGACTGATAAAAATGCCAAATGCAACCTAAACATTTAGCTGACTATATAACCAAGCATATTTTTTTTCTTTTTATGACC
Organism: Thermophis baileyi; assembly: GCA_003457575.1. NCBI lineage: Eukaryota > Metazoa > Chordata > Lepidosauria > Squamata > Dipsadidae > Thermophis > Thermophis baileyi. The sequence goes on along the minus strand of QLTV01003461.1, from coordinate 2,051,261 downwards.
CTCTAATCCCTTGTATCGGGGTGGAGTCGGGGCGACTGAATGGAGCTGAGCGTTTACTGGTCGGATGCCCTTCCTGACGCCTATGCGGAGTTCACAGAAGATATTTATTCTTTGTGCCCTAATAGAGAAACATTTGTCACTGCCTAGAATTGAACTCTCAGCCTCCTGAGTGTGGGGAAAGGGTCTTTACCTCTAGGCCACCGCACTGCTCAACCATAATAAATAATAATCCAAAAATAAAAAAATATCAGCAGTACTTCAGTACAGCACCGAATTAAAGGATAAGATCAGGGGTGGGTTCCTCCCGGTTCGGACCAGTTCTCCTGAACCGGTAGCGACCCGCTGGTGACTTCACGATGACATCACTGATCCGGTTCAGTCGGTGCCGGTCCGTGGGCACCGCCATCTTTTTTTTGAATTTTTTTTGAATTTTTTTTGAATTTTTTTTTGGAATTTTTTAAATTTTTTTCCTTCTGAGCGGGCGCAGAAGCCGAGTTCTGGCAGTTCCGGCACTGTGCATGCAGTCGCCATCTTGTTTTTGGCTTTTTTTAATTATTATTTTCGGATTTTACGTTACTGTGCATGCATGCCCACGCAGCGCGGGAGGGAGTGAACCGGCAGCGAGGTAAGTTGAAACCCACCCCTGGATAAGATAATTTGTCAAACACCTTTTGTATTTTTCTTTCTTGTTGTAAGTTCACCATCAGTGCTTATAGAAGCAAAAGGGCATTTAATAAATAAAGCAAGCTCTTTCCTCTTCCACCTACAAAAATAAACTATCTGGATTAGGGTTCATGCTTGGCCTAGAGAATCTCCTCAAATAGAGATGGAGCCATTACAGGAAGTGGCTGTCACCATGAAAAGATCCTATTGCTTATAATTATTACGGAAGCAAAAAAGGAAAAAGAAAAACTCTTTTGGTGACCAAATAGACCATAAACTGACATCCCCCCCCATTTTATATAGTAACTTCTAATATATGCACTGTATAAATTAAAATAAGAAATGTAGTTCCTTAAATTCAGAATAATGCAGAATTAGTGGCTAATGATCCTTGTCCAAATCAAATTGACATGCCAGGATCCGGGTTCTGACAATGCAGTACAGAAACTGGCTACTTCCATTGTTAAGGAAACAGATTCAACAACCAAAAAACTTTTTGGGAAGTTTTTGGGAGAAGGAACTCATTCTGAGGTAGAATTGGAAGGGTGATTCTCTTCTAATTATGGAACACCACGTAGAACAGCTAGTAGAACCTCCAAATGGTTGTTTTCACATAATATGAACTAAAATAGGGATGGAAAATTAGTGGTTCAATATCTACAGGAACTCCAGCATGGTTTAGCTGATTTATTGTATAAATCAGGACAAAGTTACATCATATTATGTTTCATTTATTTGGCTACAGTATGCTATATGAACAGAGATCTGTGTTTCAGTCTGTTGTGTTACATAAACCCAGAATATATTTATATGGAATTCCATAATAGATCATTGCAGAATTGTATGGCTTACTAAACAAAATAGGGTAGGACAAGGTAAGGTAAGATAGGATATCCAAATACTAAAAAAAAAACAAGCTTTATTATCTGCTGAATAATTCAAAGGAGGAATTTTCCAAGAACCAAACAATGAACAATGACTTAATGTTTCATATCAGCTTTCAAATCACTTACACATCTGACAGCTTGAATTCCACTTCTAGAAATTCATAACGATAAGATTGTTCTTGTTTCTGGTAACAGAAAAACATTTATAAAATGCACAGTAACGAAGACAACATTAAGATATGCAGTCCACC
>QLTV01003461.1:2005446-2049383 GCA_003457575.1 Thermophis baileyi | reverse complement strand
AAAGGAAAGGAAAGGAAAGGAAAGGAAAGGAAAGGAAAGGAAGTTGAGATGACATGTGATTGGAAGTATAGTCCCCTTTATAAGGACACTCCATTTCTGTGCTCTCCTTTCACAAAACCCATGAAACGTACCAGAGGTGGGTTCCTCCCGGTTCGGACTGGTTCTCCCGAACCGGTAGCGACCCGCTGGTGACATCACGATGACGTCACTGATCGGGTTCGGTTGGTGCCGGTCAGTGGGTGTTGCCATCTTTTTTTAAAAAAAAATTTTTGATTTTTTTTTTGAATTTTTTTTTATTTATTTTCTTCTACGCATGCGCAGAAGCCAAGTTTCTGGCACTGCGCATGCGTCGCCATCTTGTTTTTGGTGTTTTTTTTATTTGTTTTTTTTTTTGCACTGTGCGTGCCCACGAGGCGCGGCCATGCAGCGCGGGAGGAAGCGAACCAGCAGCGAGGTAAGTTAGAACCCACCCCTGAAACGTACCATTTAATAAACTTGGGAAAAGAACATCCATTAGGGTTAAGGAATAAATGTAACCTACATTATCTGCAAAATAACTTTTTGGCCCTCACCTTTGGTTTTAAGGAGAATTTCTCAAGGACTGGACTTCCAGGCTGGAGTTTTGACAAATCAAAAAGAACAATTAATTGGATATCACGATTGGTGACTGACTCAGCATCGCAAACTTCCATCTGTATGATATTCTAGGAACAGAAGAGAAGAAATGGCAATTGCATGCTCCTTTGTACTGATGACAATGTAGATATTTCTGCTGTAATATTTTCTTCCAAATTGATGGAATTTTGCCTATTGACCAGGAAAACTGATTATACTCAGAGTAAGAAATCTAATTAGTCAATTTCATTAACTCTGTACATCTTCTAATTTATTTACTTATGTACTGTATCTATTTATTTATTACATTTATATCCCCCCCACACACACACACAATCTGAATCTTATTTTGGATAATCAACGGGGAAGTAGTTAAAAGGAAGTACTATATATTCTCCACTACCATGTACAGTATATAAATGGATAAATTCAAGATGTATTTGAAACTTCAGCAGGCAACAATTCTAGCTCTTTAAAATTTGTAGAAAAGTACTATTTTTCATAATATCTTCTCTGTGTCTATTTCTATTTTAGGGGAGAGGTTTATTTTTTAAGAGATTCTAATTTCTCTCATCAGCTCTTGATACCATCTGTTATGGCAAATCTCTGTCTTCAGATGAGTGATAATTACCTTTTGTTCCTATTTGGAAACTTTGATCTCAAAATAAAAGGCTGCCATTTTTACCTCAAGCCTTTGGGAAAGTACAAGATCCTATCTTCATAATATTGTTCCAGTTTATGGTGTCTCAACTTATTGCTCAAAATTATGGACCCTTCAGATAAAGGACAAAGAGAAGGAAGAACAGGAGCCAGATTAATAATTATGGTCATTTGGCAATTCCAGGAGATACTACTGAGGGACTAGCAAACCATCTCCCACTGCCTCTGAATTGCCAGCTCTGAATTCTCATCTCAATCCAAAATCATGATCTCTACCCTATGACAATAGCAATGCTTTTGTATCAAGAACCAAAAGGGCCAAGAGAGAAAGGTCTATCAGTTCTTTGAAAGAGCAGCTTGGACATCATGTTCCACTTACAAATAACAGCTTGTCTTATTATTCCCAAGCACTTCAGTTGCTACAATCAACACCAATCAAGTCTAGCTATACTCAGGCTTAGGGAAATTGTGGAAATTCTGACTTTTGCCTAGAGCTCATGACGTCTTGATATATTGTTGATATTGAATGCTTTGTCTTGACCTTAGACTGGAACCTCACTCCACTCTATTTAGTCATCTATTTAGTCATGTCCCTGATCCTCTGTAGTGCCAAATTAGCAATGATATCCAGTCTCTCTCTAAACCTATCCCAGTTTGGATCAGAATTCCTAAGACCAAGGCATAGAGCTGGCATTAAGATGTTGAAAAAGGTGCTTAGGTGCTGTTTCATCTAAATAATTCCTCCAATGCAAGGTGGTTAAATATAAGCCCAATTTCCAGGAAAAGTGGTAAATTCACCTGAAAACTTAACCATAAGTTTTTTCTGGGATATTATATTAGGAAAGAATCCCCATGAAAAAAACTGTCTATTAAGTTCCCAGAAATTATCAGCACTCTTTTCTTTTACAACAGATGTCACTGGCACTTTAAATATGTGTAATGGAATATGTTTCACTACTGGCAACCTCAGGGTATTCGTTTCCAATCTTGGCAATGGATTAGCGGTAATCTCTGAACAAAGAGCATTAGCTATCTGATCTTTGCACCTACACACAAAACTTCTGATAAGTACTTTCAGGCACACAAGCATCTCCAAATGATAGAAAACAAAAGTTTCAGTAGTTTCTTTTCCTTTTCAAAGTATCAAATCATGAAGTAAACTTTACAGTCTTGTTTGGAAAAGTCCGTTTTGCAACAACATTTTATGGATTTGTTTATCCTGTAAGCTTGTCAAATAGTATGAATGCCGTGCAACTACATTACACTACCTTGATTTTGGTTTGGATCCTGAAATAAAATGTTTCATTCCAGACTGGGTAGTAAGAATTCCTGACAGTCTGGGTTCTGAATATTTCCTGTGATGCTGTCGGCAGGTGCAAAGTTACATAGCAATGAGGTGTGGAAACTACAGCAGGAAAAAGAAGAAATTGGTAATTGTTTTTTCAAATATTCAGCACATCTTAATAAACAAAAGAAATATAATGGCTAAATTCCTATGGGTCAAGAGTGCCACCTACTTCTAAATATATCTACATTCTATTTGTTATATATTAATCTATACATTATTAGCCATTAAACAGTAATTTAATTAGTCCTTAACAGTAATTTAATTAGTCATTAAACAGTAATTTAAAACAGTAACTGTGAGAGGGACTTTGGAGTCCTAGTGGATGATCACTTAAATATGAGTCAGCAGTGTGCGGCAGCAGCCAAAAAAGCTAATACAATCCTTAGTTGTATAACAGAGGCATAGAATCAAAATCACGTGAAGTATTAGTACTGCTTTATAAAGCCTTAGTAAAGCCACACTTGGAATACTACATCCAGTTTTGGTCACCACTTTAACAAAAAAGATTATGAGACTTTGGAAAAAGTGCGAAGAGCCTGGATGATTAAAGGCCTGGATGATTAAAGGCCTGGAGACTAAAACATATGAAGAACAGTTGCGGGATTTGGGTTTGGCTAGTTTAGAGAAAAGAAGGACTAGGGGCGGACATGATAGCAGTATTCCAGTATTTGAGAGGCTGCCACAAAGAAGAAGGTGTCAATTTATTTTCCAAAGCACCAGAGGGCAGAACAAGAAATAATGGATGGAAACTAATCAAGGAGAGAAGCAACCTGGAATCAAGGAGAAACTTCCTAACAGTGAGGACAATTAACCAGTGGAACAGCTTGCCTCCAGAAGTTGTGAGTGTTTCATCACTGAAGGTTTTTAAGAAGAGACTGGACAGTCACTTGTCTGTTATACGGTCTCCTGCTTCAGCAGGGGGCTGGACTAGAAGACCTCCAAGGTCCCTTTCAGGTCTATTCTGATTCTGAAATACATGCCACCAAGAGTCAAAGTGATTGTGGCAGACTAAAAATGCAATAAATAAACAAATTAAGTGATTTAAAGGTTTTTCAGCAATTTAGATTCTGAGAAACTCTTATTAAGATGTAGAATTTTTAGAAACAATTTTGTGTAGTGGAAATGAGATTCAACTTAATGAGATAAAACATCAAAAGAGAATAGGAGCAGTGCAAATTGGGTAGAAGACTGATTATCTTCATAGAAAAAGTGTAATAAGAAAGCATGTCCTGGTTTGAGTTCCAGAAGAGACTATTTGAAAATTCACTACAGGAAATTGAAATTGAAAACCAAAAACTCATAGACAGGGTTGGAGACAGAGTGGTGCATTAATAGGACATCAAAACCTAGACTAGTGGTAGAGAATCAGTGGGAAAATCTGGAATAAAAGCAAGAGATGCTGTTGAAAAAAAATTGTTTATATCCCATATAAGCTGTAAACAATCAAATTTATTATATTTTATTTTGCCCTAAATCACAAAATAATCTCTAAAATTCTGAGCTCAGCTTTTCTAAATTTCTGTTTCTGTGAAATCAACACAATTAAGTAATTCAACTCTATTTTTCAACCATAACATGCCAGAAACTTACATGGCGTATAAGAGGTGATGATACTGGCTTTCAGAATCTTGACTGACAGTAGGGATAGTGGAAATAGTTGGTTCTGCAATGGAAACAAAGCCAATAATGAGGACCTGAGTCAGTCCCTAGGATCTAGCATGTGCTATTGTACACCACCATCCATGTTCCTTTCATTTGGGGGCAATATGCTAACTCTGTAAACCACTTAGAAAGGGCTGTAAAGCACTATGAAGTGGTATATACTGTAAGTCTAAGTGCTATTGCTATTTATTATAGGCCACTTATGATATTTCCCTACAATGCACAGCTATAAAAGATCCTTAGATGCTGCTATGGAGTTCTGGTGCAGTACAGAAGGGAAGGGCCATCCTGGTTTAGTAGCCCTAAAACTCATGAAATGCATACTTTCCTTGTTCTTTTAATTTTCAGATGTTTCCAGTTTACTTCCTGATCATCGCCATACTGTAGAGCTATGGTTGCTATATCGAACATTCAGATTTTATTATCTTCAGTAGTTAAATTATTATACTTTCCAAATTCAGGTTACTTTCCTTATGAGAAGTCCTTGCAAATAAACATGAAAATGGCCATGATTATACAATAATCTCTGTGATACGACCCATCTCTTGGATTTGTTGATGGACATTATATGATGCTTAACTGCTATATGTTTTTATTTTTATGTTATGTAATTTATGTGAAAGGGCTTTATATTAAGCTCTGTAAAACTGGTAAGCTCAGGAATCATGAAGCACTGGGATTTCTGGAAAAATCTATATTGCTGATAGGGTAATTGGTAGAATTTTGAAATCTGATGATGGTAATTAATTTTTCTGCAGAGTTACTTTGAGTATTGCAGAGATTAACAGCAAAATTAATATTAGACCAGCAATCAAGAAATAAACGATAATCAAGGAACTACCAGTAAACAACAGCCTAATCAAGAAATCACCAAGAACACTCCCACCAATACTGACAGGGCAAGTCACTAATATATAAAAATAAGAGCAAACCCCACTCCCTTCTAGCACTGATGATGTTACCTAGTTTAGTAATGAAACTTATGCAAGAAAAAACACCAAGCCCAGAGAGCACCAAGGACCCGACAGTTCAACCCTGAGTTACAAATATTCTATCAGTCACTTTCGATTCCTGTGGTTGGGTTCCTTGTCATATATATTTTCATGTGTACCATTTTCTGTGTATACACACACACACACACACACAATGAAATTGAATTATTATATGTACCAAGTTAAAGTATCAAAACGCACATAAAAGGAGACATAAATAAAAACTTTTCTTTTAAAAATGCTTTCTTAATGCTGTACTTCTATCTAGGAATGTCTTCATCCAGTTATAACTTTTGCCTTGTAAGTCAAAGTGTGTTGTATTCAAAACCTTACAGAATTTTTATTCTTCTCTTTCCAAGCTTCCTACTTGTCTCACTTCCTTTAATGATGCTTTTAAAAAAGAAAGCCACAGTTCGTGCTTGCATATAAGGATTCCCATGTTTGGCATTTTGTAATACAACCATTTTATTATCTTTCATCATTTTTATTACAGTAGAAATAAATGAGAAGTTATAGAAATTGAGATCATAAACCAAGAAGTGCAGCATTTGCCCTGCAAATAGAAATTCCAGCACTCGTTATGTATTCTATTAAAGCATAAAAATATAGTTGCTCCATCTTTTAATGTGCACACCATTAATTATTTCCCTTCAAAGCTGCCTATAGAATTGTAGTTCCAGTTCCTCTTATATAACCAATGAGTTTCAAACAACATGAAATTATAGAACTAACCAGACAAGTTAATTTTTTCCCAGGTGAAGCTGCCTTATTTTTAGCATCAAAATTACAGACTTTTTCATTGATCAGCGGTTTTTTAGCAAATTTGGTGACCTATGTGTACCTGTATCATCTCACACTCAGGGAAGTATATTTGTACACCAATTTGCACCTAACTTCCAGAGTCTTGGTTCTTGGTCTGTGCCCTAAGGCCTTCTTCCACCCTTCCTGCTTTTCATGGATTTACTCAAACCCTGACATTACCTTCTTTGACTGCAGCACAGAAATCTGCATCTTCCTAAGAAATACAGCACGTAGATGAGTGATAGTCAAGGTAGCATTTCCAGATCTGATTTCATCAACTTGCTATATGAAATTGGTGAACTGCCAACTGCGCCTTCTTTACATATATAATTGCACTTATATAACTAATTAAACACCGTTTCAAATTAGCTTTACAGTAGCAAAGGTGCACAGTTCACTTTTCATCCTGTCTTGTCAATATTAATATCCTGCTAAGGAAAATAATTAAGGAATCTCCTACTGTTGCAGAGAGACGTATCCATTAACTTCTCCTATAATCCTTGTACTAATTTTCCTCAGTTACCTGGCTAGTTGTTGGCTCCTAGTATCCTGTCTTCTCTCCTCCAAAAAAACATCCATCCCAAAACCCATTCAGGATAAATTAGCTCACCTCTTTGTAGATGTTTCATTACCTGACTAGGAAACATTATGTTACCTGGTCAGGTAATAAAACATCTCCAAGCAAGCAACCAAGCTCAAAGGACACCACAGACTCCATACAGCACAGATTCCCAGATATCCTGACTCCCCTAAGAAGTCCCTGTCTTATCAATATAAAAACAACAGTGACTGGTGTTATGTACGGACGGACGTAGCCCGGATTTGCATGGCCGCCGCTGATTGGCTAATCTAGTGGCGGGGAAAAATAACCCGCTGTCAGTGGCCGGCTAGCCTGCCGGAGCTCTTTAAATAGAGAGCCCCGGCAGCCTAGCCGGCAATTCATACATCGCTGGTAGGGAAATAAAGGTGCTGAAAGTCTCCCACGTCCTGTCTCTTCTTCACTGCGCCCCCTATCTAACAGCTGGAGAACATTGTGCTAAAAAACAGCATGCATTTATCTAATCTGTACATTTAGTTAATTGCTTATAAAGCATACAATACATAGACTCCCCCAAATGCATATAAAACAATGTATGTTGGGAAATCATATATCCAGGATCTATATACGTAACTATGGCACTTTGGTATCTGACATTTAAACTATTCAAACTATCACGCTTGAGCACAAAGCTCCATTTGCACAAGCGGAGGGCACTCACACACAAAGCTCCATTTGCTTGTGAGCTTTATGTGCACGTGCTTGCTCGTGTGAGTGGAGCTTTGTGCGTGCGTGCTTGCTCACAGAAGTGGAGCTTCGTGCGCATGTGCTTGCCCATTTCTCCTGTGGCCCGGTTTCCAACAAGCTATGGCCCAGTAGTGGGCCGTGGGCCAGGGGTTCGAACCCCTGTTCTATGAAATTTCTAGCAGCTATTCTATGACAGTATAATACAATAAACACCTGAACATTTTCTGAAACCTTTACTATCATTAATTGAATCCAAATGTGTATAAATTTGAACAGACAAGCTGATGGAGAACTACAATATCATCACACAGAGGAATGTATTCCTCTCCAAGATCTTCTTCATGAAAGAAAGTTGTCCTGCTTTGCAGCAGAAGCTATTCTTATGGCACTGACCATACACTCCCCCAAAACAAGTAGTCCTCAACTTATGACCACAACTGGGACCAGAATTTCCATTGCTAAGCAAGATGGTTGTTAAGTGAGTTACACCCAATTTTACAAACTTTATCTTTCTGTCATGGTTGTTAAGTGAATCACTGCAGTTGTTCAGTAAATCATATGGTCATTAAGTGAACCACATGCTTCCACCATTGACTTTGCTTATAAGAAACCAGCTGGGAAAATTGCAAATGGAAATCCCATGACCCCGGGATGCTGCAACTGTCGTAAATACATGCCAGTTGCTAAATGCCTGAATTTGGATGCTGGGATTGTGGAGACGCTGCAACTGTCATAACTGTGAAGACATAAGTCACTTTTTTAGTGCTGTTGTAATTTTGAATGGTCACTAAACAAATGGTATAACTCGAGGCCCTATCTGTATCCTATTTCTGTTATCAGAAAACTCCATTTCTACCACCACTACTCAATAGGCTTTGTAGCATGTCAAAAAAAAAGAGACATATTAATATTTAGAAGTGTTTCCCTAGGGTGCTTTAATTAAACAGCAAACAGTCATAGACTGCAGCATATACTGTAATCAGGCAGGTCTATCAATCTCTGTGAAGAAGTTGGAAATACAAGAGAGAAAGATTCTAAAAGATAGATACATTTTTTATAGAATTAGAGAACTTCTAGAACTGGACTTAAGTTAAATAACTGCTCTATCTGCAGATAATATCAGTCCAGAACCGTCAGCTTAAACCAGACAAAAATATTTTAAAAATTAAAGATACCTATCTCAACCTACACCAACTTGTTCACCTTCTTTTCCTAACCTGTCAGCATTCATTGGCCTTCTAAATGGCTCAGCTGACAGTTTAGTTTCCCTAGGAAAAAAATGTTTACAAAAGGGGTAATTTACTTATCTAATTTGATATATTTTCTCCTCAATCTTCTATTTTATACAATTAAGCAGAGAGACAACTACATTTCTCCTGGCTGGAATTGAAAGGGAAATTAGGAATATGTCTGAATGGGGGCCTCATTATAACAGAGATTTTTCAGTGCTAATGTTTTATTTTATTTGGAATCTGTATATTGTGGTGAAAAGGTAGACTACCTATTACATTTGGTAAATTTATATTTTAAAAAAGTAATCTGATATGTTTCTGAAAATCAGAATATTGGAACAAAAGGTTTTTAGATAGTAAAAAAATTATAGGAATATTTCAGTTATGTAAAATAGCAAAGAATTAAAGACCTGCAAATATATCAAAATTATATTATGATTGTCATTTTTAAGAATTAATTTAATTAGAATCCATAAAGATTGAAATATATGCATATAGAACTTTATATATGCATCGCAGGTTTTCAGTTTTATAGTTACATGTACACTTGTACACACATTTCTTTAAAATGCATTGGTTTTTCTATTTTGCACTGTAAAAGTGTTCAATTTTCTTTCAGTAAATTCTATATAAGGATTTTAAGTGTAATTCATCAAAGGGGATTTATTGGAATTTCCCAGTCATCTCTCCCAATAATTACTCACAAATTTCTATTGCCATTCTCAGTTCCTTTGCTTTTTAAGATCTCAGCTACAGTAGACTTACATGGACTTTTTGCTGAAAAGAAAAAAAAGCCCGAATTGATGATGTTCTTTCTCTTTTTACTTCTTTTCTTTTTTTTCCTTTTTTTAATTCTCTTATTTTTTTCTTTTTTATGCTTTTATTGCATTAAAAAAACTCTCAGAAAAATTAAAGAAAAAGAACAAGTCAAGTTGAATGGTGAACTAAATAAAGGGAACTACCGTAAGTTTTTTATTTGCAGACAAAAAGGTGTGCCCCTTCATATTTAAATGACAAACTTTGAAATGCAGCAGGCACCAACTTCCTTTGATGCTATCGCATGGTTTTGAATGATGCTGGCAGCCACCAAGAAATCAACAGGGTGCAATCTCACAAAATGTTAGCTACATCTTATAACTTGTTTTTAAAAAATAATACATAATTTGCAGGGTTCCAAAATTTCATCGTTGATAGTTTCAAAGACTTCTAGATTTTTTTAAACAACAATCACAACAAAAAAGCAAACAAGCAGGATTAATAATCAGTATGAAACCAAAACCACGGAAACAAGATTAATGAATTAATATGCAACTTGATGTGCTGAAATCCAAATGAACAGCCAGATTTTCTCCCCAAACCTGCTAATTAAGACTGAGATGTTGAAAGGCAATCAGCATTCTCCCAGCTACTTGTTGTTGTTGTTGTTTTTTACTGGCACATGTGGCAATTTTTGCAAGAACACCTTGTATACGTCTTCAACCTTCTTGAATCACTTTTCTGCTCCTATCCTTTTAAAATAATATATCAACAACAAGGAGTTGATTGACATTCTTAAGAAATTTGCTTTGTCCATAAAGTTTAAATGAATTTTCAGCCATTCCTTTCATTGCCCAACCAAGTTTATAATGCTCAAACCCACCCAGTAATCAATTAGTATCTTCTTCTTCCCATCCGTTTATCAAAACACCCAGAAACTATTCAAAGTTTGAAATAGGGCCAACATTTTATCATTTCAGAAAATTCAGATTGACTGAAAGATCATAGGGAATGTACCTAGTTGTTATGATTTCTCAGCAGAGCTTCCTCAAAAAAATATAGAAAGCAATAGCATTCTCTTCCTTACCTTCTCTTCTGTGGTTTCCATTCTTGTCAAATAGTCTTTTCATAAACACTAGAAACAAGTGAGCAGTTAGTTGACAGACAGACAACACTCAAATCTGTTGTTGCTCTTCCTTGGCACATCCCAAAAGACAAGAATCATATATGCACGTTCCTGGCTCCACCCAATGTGATTTCTGGATAAGAAAACAAGAAAGGACTGTGGGTTTTTTCTAGCCCAAGAAATAACTGCAGAGTCAAACTTCACCACCATATACCCAGATAAAGTAATCAACCATGATCTGTCCTGAATCCTAAAGCAATGCATTCATTGCAGTACAAACAGTTCCTGATTTTCCTCTCCTCTTCTTATTACACACACAAACAGTAGCTATTTTTTTCTTATAATTACCCATTTTTCAGGTACGATGTGGTAGACACAGGGTCCCAACCCCTAGGTCCGTGATGGCGAACCTATGGCACGTGTGCCACAGCTGGCACGCAGAGACCTCTCTGTGGGCACGCGAGCCGTCACCCAGCTCAGCTCCACCGTGCATGTGAGCGTGGGCCTCCCGCCGGCAAGCTGATTTTTGGGGTGCGTGGGGGCCGGGCGCATGCAGGAGATGTGTGCGCAGGTGCGGGGGGGTCATGTGTGCATGCGCAGGGGGTGGGGCACGCATGCATGTGTGGGGGTGGGGGAGCACGGGTGGGTGCACACCCCCCGCAGCCCGTTTTTGGTCCCAGGAGGCTGAAGGGAGGCCTGCTACCCCAGGCCCAAGATCACAGGAAGAGATGTAGCAGTATTGAAGCATTATAGAGAATGACTATATTTATGCCTCCTATCTACTTTGAACGACCTTTTTGTAACTCAAGATGATGACCAGCAACATGGTGGATGGACTTAATTATAATGGTGATAGGTGTACATTAGAAAACCTCAAGGAGTGGTCTGGGACATATCATCTGGGAGAAAGTTTATCTGCTTGTATATGGTTGTGAAGAGGCAACACTGACTTGATGACACATAACCAACCAACCAACCAACCAGCTTGTTTCTTCCATCATCTGGTGATCAGGTTTTTACTCTCTATGTACCACCTGTTTATTGCCAGTTATGTAATTTCATTCTATCCCGGAGACTTGTTTCTTTCCTCACCATAGATCAGTGATGGCTAACCTTTTTCTCGTCATGTGCCGAAAGCGCGCGTGCACGTGCACGACAGCATGCGCATGTGCCAGCACCCATAATGCAATGCGCCCCCCCTGCGCATGCACACACAACCCCCCATGCTCCCCCCCACTCCCCAGCCGCGGGTGCCTGCACCCATAACCCCCATGCATGCGTGCCCCCCGCCCCCATGCATGCACACATGACCCCCACACATGCACACGTATCTCCTGCATGCGCCCGGCCCCCACGCATCCCGAAAACCAGCTGGCAGGTGGGAGGCCCGCGCTCACATGCACAGTGGAGCTGAGCTGGGCGATGGCTCACGTGCCTGCAGAGAGGGCTCTGCGTGCCAGCTGTGGCACGCATGCCATAGGTTCGCCATCACGGTCCTAGGAACTGTCTTAAAATAGAACAGTATGATGAGCAAGACTCTAGTGGTGATTGATATGACTGTCTCCTGGGAAATGTTCTTCCTATTCTCCAAGATAGTGTAGCAATCTAATATATCTAATTAAATTGCTGAATTTAAATATTTATCTATATCTACCTTATTGTTTGAAACTGTCCTAGCACAATAAAAAAGATTTGATGGGGGGGTTTTAAAATAGCAATGAGGCACTACCATTTTATTGGCATAAACCATCTAGCATACAAGTTATTGACATGCCTCATAACAAGATGTTCTTAGAATTATTAATAATACTATTTCACTTGTTGAAATTAGGGACAAAACGACGTTTACAATTTTGTTCCTTGTGTCCCTTCTTTTTTTCTTTTCTACCTGAGAGGACATTTTTGTTCAAACCATCCAACTTTTCCTGGGGACCCCCCCACCCACCCACCCACCCATAAAACATCTATCCTTTTCTTTGTCTGGGATCTTTCCTGTTACATTTCTCTTTGCTATACAACTATAGCACATAAAGCATGGCGCCAGCCTCCCATTTCATATTCAACTCATTCTGCATATATTGTGAACCTTCAACAAAATAGAAGGTGCAATGCAGTGGCAAGAAAGAAGATGAGAACCCAAAAGCTATATTAAGGAAAAGAAAAGTTAGAAAAGAGAAATTGAGAGAGAAGAAGCCAAATGACAAAAAGAGGAGCTATGAATTTTTACAACTAAACTGAAATTTCACGAAGAGCCGCCCAAGCAAGTTGGGAAACTCGGTCAGGAACATTCCTGAATGGTGCCCTTATATGACTATTGACACATGCTTAGTTCTCTGCATTTTTCATGATGCAAATATCTCAACTAGCTAGCTAGAAACCACAGAGGCTCCATGAGTGACAGCAGGTTTTACGGAATCAGTATTCATGGAGTAATTGAAATGCATATCAGGAGTGGATGTGATTCTTTCCAAAGGTGTTGTGTAAGCTGAAAATGAGGGAGGTTGGATGTCTCTTAGATGAATCTCTTATTCAGGATTGCACTGACTTTTACAACAATTTAGCTTACAGTTACAAAAGAACTTATGCTTGCAGATATCCATCACTGCAGCAAAGATTATGTATGTAAATACATCTCCCTGCTTTAATTCAATCGTATCTTACCTATTTTCATTTCAATGAATTTTTTTTAAAAAAAAATCTTTCTAAGAATATTCTTCCCCCAAAATTACTGGACCTCTCTTGTAACAATGTATTTATAAACAATGCATTGTAATTATGGAAACAAAGAGTCTACAATATTTTATTGATCAGTTATTGCCAATATTTAAGCCTCTTTAGCAAAGAGGATACAGAGGAAAGGAAGCTCTATAGAGAAGTGCTTCACCTTTTCTTTGTCTGTTACAGGTAATCCTCAACATATGACCACAATTAGGACCAGAACCTATGTGATGTGGTAATTAAATGAGTCACACCTAATTTTACAACCTCTTTTGCTGTAGTCATTAAATATACCATTTTGTTGTTAAGCAAATTTAGTTTACACCTTTGACTTGGTCACTGGAAGCTGTCTGGAAAGGTCATAAATGGCCATCACATGGCCTCAGGATGCTACACCCATCATAAATACATGCCAGTTGACAAGTGCCCAAATTTTGATCACATGTTTGTGAAGATGTTGCAATGGTCATGGGGTGAGAATCACTTGTAAGTAGCAGCACTGTCGTAACTTTGAACAGTTATTAAATGGACTACCTGTAGTTCTATACATTTATTTCCTTCCTTTCAGATTCTGAAGATGTTTTCACGGTGACTTCCCACTGAGAAACCACTGGAGGAAGGAAAACAATATAATTGTTTCTCTGGACACCCATCATTTGCCACTCTCTGGCCCGGAGATCCAGCATTAGTTGCCCCATTACTTTTGAAGGCCTGAGTTCTTGCAGGTTGACATAATTAATCTGAAGATGCTGGGACTAGACCTGGTGAATATCTGCAAAACCAATTGTACTTTTTCTAAAGCAGTGATAGTGGGATCTCCATCTTCAGCAAATGCGTGTCAAGAATCATGGAGAATTAACTGTGTACATCAAGAAAGGAATGATAGGAGGCAGTTAGCAAGAGTGATATTGAATTCATTCATTCATTCATTTCATTTCCACCTCACTGCAATCCAAGTGACAGTCAATGGCTTACATGATATTAAAACATTAAAACGTCCACAGAAACCAAGTAACAGCAGAATAAAATAAACCATAGAGTCAACATCTATCAAAATAAAAACTGTACCAAGAAATAATAATAAATTAAAAATAAAGAGGACTGAAGCTCCCAAGTTAATTAGCATACTCTCCACAACAGTTTGGTTTTCACCATTTGATTGCTACTGGAGCCTATTCCAGAGGCATCTCACTGCCACTGAAAAGTAGCATCTACTAGGTTCAGTTGGGGAATATAAACTGACAGCAAACAGCACTCCTTACTAGCACTGATGATGTTACCTAGTTAGGTTAATGAAACCTCTGCAAGAAAACAAGCAAGCTCAGAGAGCATCAAGGACCCCTCATTTCAACCCTGAGCTACAAATATTCTCCTTTATTGGTTCCCTTCATGTTAGATTCGTGCGGGAAAGAATGAGCGACACTCTGGAACAGTTCAGCACCTTTATTTGTCCAAAGCTGAAGGCAATACGAACTGCCGGCAGGCTGCAGGGAAGCCGCTTTTAAGGGCTTCCCTGTAGCCTGCTGGCCACTGACAGTAGTTTATTTCTCCCATCGCTAGATCAGCCAATCAGCGGTGGCAATGCAAATCTGTGCTCCATACGGCAGTATGTAACACCCCTCCCCTCTTAGTTCGTGTAAAGTCCAATCAGGAATCAACGTAGGTCACGTAGTCACGTAAGTAAACAGGATGCCTTACAGTCCTACTGGGCCTGCGCGGTTCAGTTCCTCAGAAGTTTTTGACTGGAGCGGACATGCCTGTTGCTGCTCCTTCCCCGGCTTGTGGAATAATCTGGAACCGGCCACCAGGTGTGGCGACTGAAGTCCCGGCGTCTTTGTCCTCCGGTCCCGGGTGACCTTGCTGGACTCCGCCGTCTGCAGGTAG
Organism: Thermophis baileyi; assembly: GCA_003457575.1. Taxonomy (NCBI): domain Eukaryota; kingdom Metazoa; phylum Chordata; class Lepidosauria; order Squamata; family Dipsadidae; genus Thermophis; species Thermophis baileyi. The sequence continues at coordinate 2,034,304 of QLTV01003461.1, read as the reverse complement.
GGAATCGCGCTCCACCTCCGGGCTTGAGAATAGGTCTCCCTGGGTCCTTGTAGGTAGGGCCTGGTTCTCATCATGGTTGTCTTGGTGAATTGTATTGTATGGCCTTTAGGGCAGAGGCTCGCGTTGTTCAGGCCTTTCCGCTGGGATTTCTTGCGGCTGTGCGGTCTCCGGTTGGCGAAGCCAGGAATCTCCCAAACTACTCCTGAACTGGTCGATGTGTCTTCACCACACTCGGCCATCGTCAAGTTTAACTTGGTAAGACTTGGGACCGGTAACTGCTATTACGGTGGCCTTCATCCACTTGGGATCCCATGCAAAGTTCTGGGCGAACACTAGCTCATCTACAGCTAGTGTTTGGGTTAGCTTGCTGGACTCCAGGGGTGTCTTCGGGTGATAAGTGGGGTTCAGTCTGTCCAGTTGGGACCTCAGTTTCTGTCCCATCAGCATTTCGGCGGGGCTCCGGTTGGTGGCCGCGCATGGTGTGATGTGTTGGGCCAACAGGAACTGCTCTATCCGTTCCTGCCAGTTCCCCGGGCCCATTCTAGTTAGTCTTTTTTGTCATTCTCACCATTCTTTCCGCCTGGCCGTTGCTAGCCAGACTGAATGGTGAGACAAGTACGTGCCTTATGCCCAGGTCAGCCAGGAATGACTCCATGTTCTTGGCTGTCAGTTGCGGTCCGTTGTCTGACACAAGGACGTCTGGCAGGCCATGTGTCTTGAACATCCTTCTCAGGGCTCGTATGGTGGCTTCCGTTGTCGAGGTGTGCATTTGGACTACCTCCAACCATTTGGAATAGGCATCCACGACAATTAGGAAGGTTTGCCCCACTATTGGTCCCGCAAAGTCTATGTGGATTCTTGACCACGGGGCTTTGGGTATCTCCCATTCTAATGGGTTGGTTCATGGTGGAGCCAGCCTGGTTTCTTGGCATGGCAGGCAGATCGCCACCCACTCGGTTATGTCCTGGTCCAGTTTCGGCCACCACAGATAACTCCTTGCTAGTGCTTTCATGCGCACTATCCCAGGGTGTCCTATGTGTAATGTCCCCATCACTCTTTTCCATAGACTCTATAGTACAACAACTCGCTCCCCCCACAGCAAACACCCCTTCATTACAGACAGTTCGACCTGCTTATTTTTAAAGGTTTTAAATTCTTCCCCCTCTTCCTCCTGTGGCCACCCCCTTAAAAACCCAGTTCATGACTTTAGACAATACTTTGTCTTTCGCTGTGTGCTCTGCGATGTCTCGAGATGTGATGGGGCTGGTTCGTTCAATGTTGATCAGCAAAATTTCGGCCACAGGAGCGGGGTCTTCCACGAGATCGGGTGCTGGACAGCAGCTGAGAGCGTCTGCATGTCCGATGCTCTTTCCTGGTTGGTGGGTCAGCTTGTAGCTATATCCGGACAGGAAGATGGACCAACAAGTCATTCTGGGTGACATGTATTGCGGCATTTGTTGATTGCCTGCGAGTAGACCCAGTAGTGGTTTGTGGTCCATTACAAGTTCGAATTTGCGGCCATAAAGGTATTCATGGAAACGCTTTATGCCGGCCACTGCTGCAAGCGCTTCTTTGTCCAGTTGGCTGTAATTCCGCTCAGCTGGTGATAGTGTCTTCAAATAGTACATGATGGGGGCTTCTGAGCCATTGGGTAGTTGGTGGCTGAGGACCGCCCCCACTCCAAAAGGCGAAGCTTCGCACGTTAACATTAGGGGGAGGGTCTCACTGTATTGCATGAGGACGCTGTTAGATGAGAGTAAGTCCTTTACGGCAGAAAAAGCGTTGGCGTCTCTTTGTCCCCATCTCCATGAGGCTGTCTTCCCCAGGAGCCTATGAAGAGGCTCCACAACGGTCGCCTTCTGTTTCAAAAAAATGGCATAAAAGTTGAGTAAGCCCAGGAATGCTTGTAACTCTGCCTTGTTTGTGGGGGGTCGGTGCTTCTTTGATGGCCTTTATCTTTGCGTCTGTGGGGCAAATGCCAGACCCATCAATCAGGAACCCCAGGAATTCTACTTTGGTGACCCCTATTTTGCATTTGTCCCGCTTTACTTTAAGGCCCCTTTGCTGGAACCAACCTAATATCTCGCGCAGCCTGGTCAAAAGTTGTTCCTCCGATTCCCCCGAGATGAGGATGTCATCAAAATAGGGAACCACTCTGGGGATGCTATGTAGTAAGCGTTCCATCATGCTCTGGAACAGTCCTGGGGCCACGCTTACCCCGAATTGCAGGCGGTTGCACTTAAAAGCCCCCCTATGCGTGACAATCATCTGGGCTTCTGCAGTGGCTGCGTCCACAGGCAACTGTTGGTATGCTTGAGCCAGGTCTAACTTGGTGAAAATTTTTCCGTTCCCCAGTGAGTGCAATAAGTGTTGCACTACGGGCACGGGGTATGCGTTAGGCTGCAGCGCTTTGTTAATGGTGCCCTTATAGTCCACGCACACGCAAATTGAGCCATCTGGTTTCATTGGGGTAATGATGGGTGTCTCCCATGTGGCATGATCAACTGGTTCTAAGATCCCTTGGGCGATTAGTTTATCCAGTTGTTCGTCCACTTTTGGCTGAAGTGCAAATGGAACTCTCTGGGGTTTTAGTCTAATGGGGGTGACACTGGGGTCTAGGTTAAACGATATGGGCTTTCCCTTATATTTACCTAGACTCCCATCGAACACGTCTTGGAAGTCCGCTAGCAGCTTGTCCAGTCTGTACCCCTTGATCTGATGCAGCCCAGTGATGCTGATGCCGAGAGGCTTGAGCCATTCCACTCCAAGCAGGGTCAGTCTGTTTCCCTCGATGACTGTTAAGGGTAGCTTCCCTCTGAATTCCTTGAAGCTGATGGGTATTTCCACTCGGCCTAGCACTCGAATGGAGTTGCCTTGGAAATCGTTGAGCCGAATGTGTTGCGGTTTGAGTTGTTGCCTTGTGATGGTCGGCAGGAGTTGCTTTAGGGTTCCCCAGAACATAATGGTGAAAACGGAGCTGGTGTCTAGCTCCATATTGCATGGGATTCCCTCAATGGCCACGGTGATGTGGAACTTTTCTCCTTGACTGGTATCGGAGTGATCCACAGTGGTGTTGTAGATCCCCCGGTTGTCCTGGTATTGGTATTCGTCTCTTCGCCTACCCCGTTGGCCCCCTGAACGGTTCTGCCCGTGTCTTCCTGGTCCCATGGGTGTTTTGGGTTGATACAGAGCTGGCTGGTATGGGGTCGGTTGGGTGGCTCTGCAGGCTTCCGCGATGTGCCCTCTTTTCTGGCAGTGGCGGCAAATGGCGTCTTTGAATTTGCAAAGAGCCCTGGCATGGCCCCCTAGGCAACCCGAGCATCAGGTTTGCCTGTTCTCAGAGTCTCTGGGGCTTACCCTTCTTTCTGTCTGCACTCTGTGCACCCCGTCATCCTCCTCTGACTCGTCTTCGTATTCGGGGACTTCGGTCATCCAATCAGGCTCCCTGTGTGTGCAATGAACTGTGCCAGTCTTTCGGATGTCTGCAGCTGAGTTGTCCGAGGATTCGGCAGCTCGGGCTTCCTCCATGATATCCTTGAACGTTGCCCCCCTTCTGATCAGCAGCTTTTTCTGTAGGTTGAGGTCTCTCATTCCTAGAATGATCCGGTCCTTCATCATTTCCTCCAGGTTTATGAATTCGCATTTGGTTGCGATCTCCTGGAGTTTGGCAATAAAATCGTTGATGGATTCACCATCGCGCTGGCGGCGATGGTAAAACTCATTCCTGCTGACCATCGGAGTTGCTGCAGGAGCGTAGTGTTTCTTCAGGGTCTTCTGAAGTGTTGTCCAGGAGATGGACTCGATATCCATGGGTGCCACCAGGGTTTGAGCCATTTTATAAATTTTTGGCCCGCAGTAGGTTAGGAAGAGAGCCCTCTTCCTGTTGTCTGGCAGATCCTGGAAGTTGTTGGCTTCCAGAAACATGCGAAAACGGCTCATATAGGTTGTCCATTCTTCGGTCTTGGGGTCGAAGATTGCTGGAGCAGGAGAGGTTTGAGTAGCCATCCTGAAGTTTGGCCAGAGCAAATCAGTGCTTGCTTCTAAGATGGCCACGGATGCCACGAGGTGACTTTGTCCAGGTGTCATCTTCAACCACCTTCGTCGCCAGTGTTAGATTCATGCGGGAAAGAATGAGTGACACTCTGGAACAGTTCAGCACCTTTATTTGTCCAAACCTGAAGGCAATACGAACTGCCGGCAGGCTGCAGGGAAGCTGCTTTTAAGGGCTTCCCTGTAGCCTGCTGGCCACTGACAATAGTTTATTTCTTCTGCCGCTAGATCAGCCAATCAGCGGCGGCTATGCAAATCTGTGCTCCGTACGGCAGTATGTAACACTTCATTTCCCAGAAGAGGGAGGACTAAGAGTAGTTTCTTCCTAGATGGCCTAATGGATTGGGTTGATTCAGATTGCAGTAAGCAGTTCTGCAGATATCCAGGTGCCAAACATCAAGGCTTTAGAGCAGGGTCCCCAACCTGTGGGCTGCGGCCCACTAGTGGGCCATGAGGGGTTTGCAACTGGGCCATGGAAATAGCCGGTGAGCATGCACTCACGCATGCACATGCATCCTCATTTGCGTGAGCAGCAGGCAAGCGCATGTGTGCACGCTCCATTTGTGTGAGCAGCAGGCATGCATGCACACCACTCACACAAATGGAGCTGCGTGTGCACACGCTTGTTGGCCATTTCTGCGAACCATCCCCTCCCTCCCCGCCAGTCCGCAAAGCCAGAAATGTTGGGGAACTCTGCTTTAGAGGGTCAAATCCAGCATTTTAAATTACACAAGAAATCATTTGGTAACCAGTGCAAGGTCATAGCTGTAGACAGTAAGGGAGATGAAGAAATATGCAGTAATGGTTACCTATGCAAAGAGAACTGAAATACTGTATTCTTCCAGTCTTGGGGAGCAAGATAATATTCAGAAGTAGCTAAGGTAAAGACCGCCTTGATTGAGTAGATTAGGATGTATATCAAAATCAAACTGGCAACATTCTGGCATTAAAGACAATCTCAATATTGTAAAAATGTTGTTAACCTTCTTCTGGAGTGGATTTCCTGGTTGCATCTACTTAATGGGTCTGGCAGTAGCACAGGTGTAACACACTTCCACAGATGTGTACCGATTAGCACACGGACTACTGTCTTCTAAACTAATTGCAGCTTCTGAATAGACTTCAAAGACAGGCCCATGGAGACATGCAATAGGCTTGCAATAGGCTAACTGAATGGAAAAGAAGACATGACTTCTGCAGCTAGATTGCCTTGTAGCAGGTCAGTTCATCATTGGCACACTAAGCTGAGTAAAAGCCTCTCTAGCTAAGACTTCCATTTGCTGCTTAAGCAGAAACAATAAATCCAGAAGGATCCCCAAATTGCAAAGCTATTCCCTTGAGGGTAATGCTTCACCCAGAGATAATGTTGAAATTGATAGAGAACCTTGATGTACCAACAGTACAACCAGAATTCTTCTTTATGTAGAGAAATTGAATGTTATGTTGTATGCACAGCATACATTCCTCAAACCCATCTATGAAATAATTCCAGAAGCGGACCTATTCTAACTTTACGCTTTTCAGAGCCTTGAGATGATAGGAACCCAGGATTATGGGCCACTGGGTAGAAGTGAAATAACCATTGGAACCAGGGATGGGTTCTTACCTCACTGCCGGTTCGCTTCCTCACACGCCGCGTGCTAAAAAACAAAATGGCGGCACCGTAGGCGAGAGAGCCGGTTCGGGGGCGTGTCCAGCCGATCATCACTGCCGGTTTGGCGGGCGGGGGGAAATTCCCGCTACCGGTTCTATAGAGCCGGTCCGAACCAGCAGGAACCCACCTCTGATTGGAACAGACATCCTTTCATCTAGCTCCTTTTCCCTCAGAAAATATGTGTCCTGATTTTTAATAAGAAATAATAAAACAGCTAAGAAGTGTTCTTTGAGATCACAAAAGCTGGAACTAAATACAACACGGTTTCCAGGGTGCCAAAGAAGAATAAGATTCAATAATTTCTTAGATCCATTATGGTGCATATAAATGATCCATTTCATCAGAAATGTTCGACAATCATTAGCAAAAAAAAAAGCAAACAAGGAAGAAAGAGATAAAATTAAAGACTGGATCACATTCTACAATAAATTTACCTAAGATGGGCATTGTTCAAGGAGGTTCACCTTAGGAGGAATGCAGTTTAATGATGTACAGCCACTCCCAGGATTTTCTGGCAAAACACTTAGCACTAATTGTTCTAATTTAATGAGTAACAAGTTTTCCAAGGTTGAATGAAATTGAGTGGAGAGATAAGTCTAGATTCCTTTAAGTAATATTAGCTAATGTAATCAGAGCGATGCCATGCTTCTTAAGTGGATTTGGATCAGCTTGTATATGTATATATGTGTACATATTAACACGCGCACTAAAGGTGAGTCAACACTGATTTGAACCCAGCCCTGCTATAATGAACAGAATGCAGGTAGTTCTCAACTTGTAACCACAATTGGGAACAGAATTTTGGTCACTAGGTGAATTGAGTTGAGTCATCACATGACCAGACCTGGTTTATAACCATTTTTACTGTGGTTGTTATGAGAATCACATGCTTGTTAAGAGAATTGTGTGGTCATTAAATGAATCCAGCTTCCTCCATGGACTTTACTTGTTGGAAACTGGCTGGGAAAGTTGCTAACTGCGATCATGTGACTGCAAGACATTGTAACCGTAATAAACGCAAGCCAGTTGACAAGCTCTTGAATTATGAGCATGTGACCAGGGGTGGGGCTATACTTGTAAGGACTAGTCGTAAGACACTTTTTTCAGCCATAATTTTCAAGGACAAGTCGTAAGACACTTTTTTCAGCCATAATTTTCAACCATTGTTAAATGAATGATCATAAGTCAAGGACTATCTGTACAGAAATTATAATAAGAAAACTATAAAATCATAAAGATATTCAAAAATCTTTATAAAAGTTATAAACATTCAGAAATTATGAAAAACTGTACCTGTTAGTATCACTGACATGTTCTTCTTAATAGCTTATATCTAACCAGAAGTCATGGATTTAAAGTTCCCATGAGGAACCTAAAACAGTTCTAGGGGAATTGGAAAATCCTCATTTTAATTCTACAATATATTTCTCCCAATGATTGCTTAAAATTCTTATCTTTGTTGTGGTGTATAAATCAGATTAAAAATAGATAGAAGAGGGAGAGAAAGAGAGACAGAGAGATGATAGATGTCAGACAGACAGACAGACAGACAGACAGACAGATAGACAGACAACCATGAGGCAACTTCCCTGTTCTAGACAGGTGGAAGATGCCTCATTTCCATTGCAGGAAAATTTCAGCTAAGAGATTTGTCCTAAGCTAAAGTCAGTTATGGCAACTGAATTCAACTGGTGAAATTCACTGTAAGAAAATGTCCTAGTTTCAAATAGCTTTGGTTCAGAGCAGGGGTTAAATGCAGCTGGCTCTATCCAGCTCGTGCGTGCTGGTAGTGCCGGCGGCGGGTGGTTCAGCGAGCTGGTAGTGCCGGCGTGGGAGGCTGCGCCCCCCCCCAAACCGGGACGTCATCACTTCCTGGTTTTGATCCTCTGCGCATGTGGCGCAGAGCGAGCCGGTAGGAAAGTTAAGTGCATTTTACCCCTGGTTCAGAGCACTATAAAATGGGTTGCAGCCAAAATGTTGTTTTTTGTTTACAGAGAAGCCAACAGTCATGTTGACTAGCAATTCCAGGAGGTGTGGGTCCCAATTCATCTGAAGGACATCTCAATGAGAATATTTATTACAACTTGGGCCAGACTTAAAATGAATTAGTAGGGTGACGAGGGTTAATTGCCAAAAATAGGGAACCAAACAGAATAGAAGGAAAGGGAGAAACAATCCTGGATTGTTCTGTTTCTGGAAAGTTTTCCAAGTATTTAATGAAATGTATGAACATGTGAATTTCCTACAGTTGCACTTTCTTTCCTCGTGACATGTCTCCCTTTATTTATTAATATAGACGCCTCCCATCTCACTAACTAAGTAACTCTAGGCAGCCACTCCCTACCTTGCAAAGGACAATTAACACCTTAAAATCACAATTATCATCATTTAGAACCAACACTAATTAAAGCTCACAGATTCGGAAGATAAAAATAAGAAAAAAATGTAGCCATTTGAGTGTTTATCTCTTTGCATAGAGAGATATTGTTTGCAATTGATTCCACGGTAAATAAAGATAAAGAGAGAGTCCTGCTATTAAGAAGAGTGAGGTGGTAGTGAGGAATACTGCACACGGAGATTTAGTTGTTCCTGTTTTGTTATCCTGTAATTGTATTTAGCTATATTAAATTGTACTTTATGCCCCCTCCCCTTCACATACATCCAGAAAACCTGGGTGTGGTTTTAGACAAATGAAATGCAAACACAAATAAGGGGGAGATATAAAACGTTATTGACAAGGTTGACAAAATGTAAGCAACGGGACAAGTAAGAGAGGCTGACTGTATACGTTTTCCATTTTTATGAGTTCTGTAGAATTCTTCACAAACAATGAGTTGGATGCAGATTTATGCCCAACAGAGTTCCAGTTCTGCAGAACAGCCATCCTCAACCCGGACATCCTCTAGATATGTGGGCTTCACTCTCAAGATTCTCAGCATTGGCTGGAGAATGCTGTATCTTGGAGGACACCTAGAACATTTAGAGCAGAGGAGCAGGATGTCCGACTCCATCCTGAAAAGCTGCCTTGGAAGGAACCTCCATAGCAGCATGGGTAGTGCAGTGGTGAAATCTAAAAATTTTCCCTACCAGTTCTGTGGGCGTGGCTTGGTGGGCGTGGCTTGGTGGGCATGGCTTGGTGGACGTGGCTTGGTGGGCGTGGCTTGGTGGTCATGTGACCAGGTGGGCGTGGCCAACTCAATGTCACTCACGTCAAGCGGTGCCTCATCTGGCCCCTCCCCTCCCAGCCATTCGTTGTCACACCCAGCCTCAACATATCTATAGTTCTGTAAAAATGTTGTTCACCTGTTTTCGACTTTATTATTTACATACTATAGATGTACTTTCATGGACCACTGAAAGGAGGAAATGGCTCACATGCTTTGCCCAAGAGTGTGATAGGCAACAGGCTTTTAAGGGGCTGCCACAAAGAAGGGGGAGCAATGTATTTTCCAAAGAACCAGAAGTCAAAACAATAAGCAATGGATGGAAATTGAACAAAGATATAAGCAACCTAAAACTAAAGATATGTGGTATTCTGTTATTCTGACACCTTTCCCAGTCCCTCCACTCAGATCCAAAATGTGGCTGTGATAGTTGATCAGAGCTCCTCTGTTTTTTATGTGCAACAGTTTAGGATCAGAGCTAAGTTAGTTGCTTTTCTATTAATACATAATCCTTAAAAGGGCTCTCCTGTGGGGACCCCGCATGGTCTAATTCAGAGGTCCCCAACCTTTCTGGCACCAGGGACTGGTTTCATGGAAGACAATTTTACCATGGACCTCTGTGTATGTGTGTGGGAGAGAGAGGGGGAGAAAGGGGGAGAGAGGGAGAGAGAGAGAGAAAGAGGGAGAGGGAGGGAGGGGGGAGACAAGTATACAGTTTGGAAAGAGGCACAGACAGAAGTGGTAAATTAAATAGTGGGTGGGCCATGCATGGAGTAAAATAAGTGTGGGATTGTTACTTAAGGCCTGCCACCAGATGATTTTGCTCCAGTCCAGAGGAAAATCAGAATAAACACACAGGGAAGACTTCACTAGAAAGGGCTTTCTTTTGCTCCAGGAGAAAATCAAAATAAAGAACTGGAAAAGCCTTCACAGGAAGAGCTTGCAGCTTGCAACATTTTAAGGAGGTGATAATTGCTCTTGGCTGAACGCCCAGACATCTCATTAAAGCTAGTATTCCTTTCCCTGCTTGGTGGGGGGGGGAGGAAAAAAGTGGCAAAAAGTGTCAGTTTATTTACTGTTTCTTAGCTCAGCAATCTGCCCCACGAATCAGCTGAGCTAATAAACAACAGAATATAGGAGATGTGAGAGGTGGGGGAGGGCAGGCGGGCAGGTGGGCGGGGCCAATCAAAATTTTCCCTACCGGTTCTCCGAACCAATCAAAATTTTCCCTACCCGGATGCCAGAACCGGTCAGAACCGGTAGCATTTCACCCCTGGGGTAGTGGGACCATGAGTTGTGAACATACAAAGGAACTGCAGTAATAAAAAAAATCAGCATGCACTTTTCCTCCAGAAGGAAGTTTTGTATTCACGGAGGTACAAACCTGACTTTTACTACCTTTTGTGCCACTGTCTAGAGGCACAATGGCTTAATGACGCTGGAGATGCTCCAGCAGTTTAAGTCTTAGCCCTGCATGGTGAGGTGAGCTCCCAGAACTGGCCTCAGCTTCTGCCCACCTAGCAGTTTGAAAGCATGTTATATGCGAGTAGATAAATAGGTACCACTTCGATGGGGAGGTGAGTCAGCGTTTTGTGCAGATGGTTAGAATCCTGCTAGCACTGGACCTTCCCTGTTGCAATGCCCTTTTGTGAGGCGGCTTCAGTGGTGGGAGACGGCCCCAGATGCTGCTGCAGGAAAGCCACTTGTCTTTCTTTCTGGGGCTGACTAGCTGTGATGCATCTTGGAAAGCGTGTGAGCATGAACCGAACAGGGCTAGCAGTCTTAGGTAGCCAAACTACTACTCTGTATTAGTGTTGTAGTCTCCTGGCTAATATAACATTGCCATTCATAAATGAATAAATTTGCCACAGTTCTTAACTAAATCACTGCAATTGTTAAGTGAATCACACTTAACTTAACTTAACTTAACTTAACTTAACTTAACTTAACATAACTTAACTTAACGTCATTGACTTTGCTTGACAGAAGCCAGATGGGAAGGTTGCAAATGGTAATCATATAACCCCAAGATGCTGCCACCATGTTGCTATACCAGTTGCTAAGCACCCAAATTTTGATAATATGACCATGGGGATGCTGTGGTGGTTATAAGTGTGAGGACTGGTTGTAAGTCGCTTCTTTCAGTGCTATTGTAACTTCACACAGTGGCAAAACGATAGTTGTAAGTCAAGGACTACCTATAGTAGAAACAAAAGACGGATTACATTAGCCATATTGCACTAAATTGTAGATAAAAGTTGAGCAGGGCTGCCCAACATTTAATCTGCAATTTGAGTTACAAAAGAAGGATTATCTGCCTTTTCTGTAATCCAGAAATTATCCTATTATCCCACCCACACTATGGTAATCCTAATTAATACCAGGACAAGGCAAGGTTTTGTTTAGCTGTTCACAAACGCCCAAATGCAATACAAGGAAATACAGGGAGAAGGGGTTTAATTTCTTCATAACATTTGCAAAAAAAAAAAATAGGTATTAATGTCTGCTAGCAAATACAAATTTACATAGAAAATTTACAGGCATTGGACTGCAGGCTATATGATTATTTGCGCAAGAAAAAAAAGAATGGTAGCAATTCACTAGAAGAATCAGACTGGAGGAGGTAAATGGCTTGAGCTTCCAAACGTGTCGCTCTTAAAAAAACTAAAATGTGATTCCCTTGTGGCAAATGGGTTGGGAGTTTAAAAAAAGAATGCTTGTCCCACAAAGGCACATATAGGATATAATCAGTAGTGGGTTTCACTTACCTTTGCTACTGGTTCGGAACTGTGAACGTGCGCGCATGTGCGCTTGCTTCGCTCGCTCGCGGTGCTTCTGCACATGCGCAGAACCTTCTGCGCATGCGCAGATCATCCGTGATGACGTCCGGGTGGGTGGGCGGAGCCTCCCGCTGCCACAGCTACCGGTTCGCCCGAACCGGGGCGAACCGGTAGCAACCCACCACTGGATACGACAACATTATGTGGTTTCCAAGAAAGACTAATCTTAGATGGCTAGTAGAAAAGCAGAGCCGGAGTGAAGAAATTTTTAGAAAAAGGGAGAAGTGAAGGTATACAAATCACATAAAGAGTGTCAGATCAAGATTGCTGTGTGACAAGTTGTATTAACCTACAGTTCAGTTCAGGACAATGGAAGGCAACCTGACCATTGTTTTTTAAGTAGCATGTTTTTTTGTTGTTGTTGTTGCATTTTTATGCCACCCAACTCCCAAGGGACTCTGTTGTGGCCAGATACAACCACAAGACTGCAGACACAAGTCCAATATTTAATCCTAGCTCTTCCCTTTAACCTTAGGCCCTTTTAGTTCAAAACTGTAGGTTGCATCATTGTTCAGGGTTTTGAGTGGGAACTTTCCCCATCCTTCCTGGAGATAACAGGCATTGGAACCGGGATAAGTGATGTTTTGGAAAAAAGAGTTCTCCTTCTAAATACAGGCACTTGAAATTATTAAAGCTTCCCATAAGGGGAAATGAGGCTGGTTGGAAATTATTGGGACAAGGTCAGGGGTGGGTTCCTCCCGGTTTGTACCGGGTTGCCCGAACCGGTAGCGAGCCGCTGGTGATGTCACAATGGCGTCATTGACCCGCTTTGGTCGGTGCCAGTCCGTGGGCGCCGCCATTTTTTTCTGAAGATTTTTGGTGAATTTTTGAAGTTTTGTGCCATTTGTGTTCTGCTGCTGCTTCGGAAATGGCTCTCCCCCCCGCTCCCGGGTGTATGCTGACCTTTATTCTTTGCCCGAAGCACAGCTGATCAGCTCCTCAGCTGTGTTTCAGGCCGATTATAGTGACTGAGCATGCGCAGAAGCAGAATTGCACCAGGGGAACGCACGCACACGCAACATCACAATGCACACCGGTGGCGAAGGTAAGTGGAACCCACCCCTGAGCCACGCCCACAGAGTGGTAGTAGAAATTTTTGGAACCCACCCCTGGACAAGGTTAGGCAAATATTTAATAATGCATGAAATGCAATTATTAGCTGGCATAATAAAGAATAAAATCACCACCTTGTGTGAACTTTCAGTCCTGTCAGTTACATCTGTTGTGTCAGCAGCTTTCAAATGTAATGCAGACCCAGGCAGTTTATTACTAAGTATCTTTGCAGTAAGGAAATGTGTGGGCGGGGTTTAGGGAAACACTACTAGAAATCCATACCCAAGTTGTTTATTTCTAGACTGCAGCTGAAATTTGATCAGTAAAGATGAGCATGAAAAATGAATCTGTGCTATCAGATAACAACAACAACAACAACAACAACAAAAAGCCTGGGTGGGAAACCCAGAAAGGACAAGCTCAGCATTGTGTCTGCATTCTGAACATAACCTACTAAACCTTTGCCTTAGATTCACTGGAGAGTCCAAGAGGGTGGTTCTCACTTACAGTAGGTAGTGCACATTTGCATAGTTTTCTGCAAATAGCACATGAGATGTATCCAAGATATGCTACCATTGTGCCACCATTGGTTGCATATCTTGGAAATAGTTATAATTTGCTCTTTTTCCTCTTTTGCTCTTAGACAGATAGGATTGCAGTACAATAAGGGACTGCCTCTTGCTTTTTACTTTTACTGCCCACATACACTACAGAAGGGGTGTCAAACTCAAGGCCCTTAGGCCGTATCCGGCCTGCGGGGTGCTTAGATCTGGCCCGCGGGGCCGCCCTGGAAACAATGAAGGACAGGCCCGCGGTGTCTCTGCCAGTGAAAATGGATCTCGGGAGGGCTGTGTGCGCCCCCCCCAAGTTCTGTTTTCAACTGTGATGGCCTCCTACAACCCTCTGCCAGTGAAAACGGAGCGCTCAGACCACCACAGGGACCCCCGACATGAGTGACGTTGAGCTGGCCACGCCCACCCTGGCCACGCCCACCCTGGCCATGCCCACCCTGGCCACGCCCACCCATCCCCCCAAGGTCAAACACAACCTTGATGCAGCCCTCAATGAAATCTAGTTTGACACCCCTGCACTACAGTAACCCAGTGTTTTTGAAACTTGGCAACTTTAAGATATGTGGATTTAAAGTTGCCAAATTTGAAAAACCCTGCACTAAGCAATATAAGAAAATCCCGAATAAGCTTTCTTTCCCAACATCACTACAGTACCAACTGAGACCGAATAAACAGCTCCAGCCCTTCCTTCAGGATTCCACTCACCAATTTTGAATATTTTATACTTATTTTAAAATTCCATAAGGCTCCCTTCCTAAAGGAAAGACCATGTGATGATTAAAGAGCCTCTCGCCAGTGCACCGATCTTAAGGAACAGCAGGCCACAAGACTTTACAGTTCATGGCTAGGGAGGAAGTTATTGATAAGGAGATGAAGATACCATTGAAGGGACTTGCTTTCGTTAAAGGTCAGAGAGACAAGATGGGTTCTTTTGAATCGCACCAGATTGGTTTGCCAGATGTGCCCGAGCAGAAATGACTAGGCAAAAGGCAAAAGCGGCAAGATGATGAGAGACAACGGCTCACTAAATTTAAGCAAAGAAGTATTCCAGGCATTTCGATACTGACAAATGAAGTAATTATCACTTATGATGAAAATGAAGGACAGACAACTAATGATGAAAATGAAGAGGAATGTGATGGAAGTTATGAAAGAGACCTTCGACCAAACACATATGCCCTCTACTTCAAAACAAAAGACAGAATACAATAGGTTAGAAATAACAAATGTCGCTATGCAGAGCATAAGATACGGTGTTGGTCTATGTGCCACTGCTGCCATTACCACAACCACCTTCATAGATGCTGGCTTGATCACCGAAGAAGACAAGAGACTTGTGTTGACCACAATAAAGTCAAGAATGCCCAGGAAAAAATTATGAAGTCCCTAGATCAAGAATTTGATGAGTTCTGTAAGAAGGGTGAAATAGAATGCATCTTCTTTGATGGCCATATAGAAGCAACTAAAGTTATGCTGAAAGCAAACAATGCAGACCAGCAATTCCCCAGTACCATCAAAGAAGAACATTATTCTGTGTGCAGTGAGTCAGATGGAAGATAGCTTTATCATTTCACTCCAGAGAAAGGCTCAAAAACAGGAAAACCTCCTCAAGTGATTGCAGATAATCTGGTGTATTTCATGAAGAAGAAAGGCATTGACAAAAGCTTGAAGGCCATTGGAGGAGATTCTACAAATGTTAATATTGGCTGTGAAGGTGGTGCCATGCACTGGGTAGAGGTCAAGCTTGACCAGAAGTTGATTGGGTTGGTGTGTTCACTCCACATGAATGAGTTACCCCTACAACATTTAATCACAAAATTGGATGGGAAGACCTTGTCTAACAACAAATGGGAAGGTAAGATTGGCAACATGCTAGACACTGCAACAGAACTTGACATTGGTCCTTCATTCACCAGAATTTCAATTGGTAAGCCTCTCATTTCACTGAGTGACAGTGTTGTAAAGGATCTCTCTACTGATCAAGCATATGGAGGTGGCGCAGTGGTTAGAGTGCAGCACTGCAGGCTACTTCAGCTGACTGCTAGCTGCAGTTCAGCGGTTCAAATCTCACCGGCTCAAGGTTGACTCAGCCTTCCATCCTTCTGAGGTGGGTAAAATGAGGACCCAGATTGTTGGGGGCAATATGCTGACTCTGTAAACTGCTTAGAGAGGGCTGTAAAGCACTATGAAGCGGTATATAAGTCTAACTGCTATTGCTATTGCTATTGCTATTGCTATATAGGATCACACAGGCAATAAGGACAGGAGAACTTCCCACAGATCTGGCTCTTCTGGAAATTGGCCCCATAAGCCATTCAGGCTGGTTGACAACTGCAAATAGGCTTTGTCGAATATGGGTTTCAAAGCATGGCTTTAAAGGCAAAACTCTCCAAAACTTAAGAATGATAGTGGAATACTATCATTAGTGGTGTGTACTACTCTTGCTGGTTCAACATCAAAGTAAAACATTCCAAACTTTTAACACAAACAAAAAAAAAAAAAAAAAGAAGCCGAAAACAAGATGGCGACGCATGCGCAGTGCCGGAAACTCGGTTTCTGCACATGCGCAGAAGAAAAAAATTTAAAAAAATAAATTTAAAAAAATTCAAAAAAAAGATGGCGGCGCCCACGGACCGGCACCGACCAAACCGGATCCGTGACATCATCATGACATCACCAGTGGGTCACTACCAGTTCGGGAGAACCGGTCCGAACCGGGAGGAACCCACCTCTGATTCCCACTGCGGTGGCGCAGTGGTTAGAGTGCAGTACTGCAGGCTACTTCTGCTGATCACCGGCTGCCAGCAGTTTGGCAGATTGAATCTCACCAGGCTCAAGGTTGACTCAGCCTTCCATCCTTCCGAGGTCGGTAAAATGAGGACCCAGATTGTTGGGGGCAATTTGCTGACTCTGTAAACCGCTTAGAGAGGGCTGTAAAGCACTATGAAGCGGTATATAAGTCTAAGTGCTATTGCTGTTGCTATTCACGCTGGTTGACAACTGCAAATAGACTTTGTCAAATATGGGTTTCAAAACATGGCTTTAAAGGCAAAACTCTCCAAAACTTAAGAATGATAATGTAATACATTGTTGGTGTGTACTACCCTTGCTAGTTCAACATGAAAGTAAAACATTCCTGGATTGAAGCCCCGAGTCATGTGTTGTTCCAGCTGCAGCAAGTCAGACTGCAAAAGAAGGCTATAGTAGATGCTGTTTTGCCAACCATTCAGCGCTCAGCATGGTATGCTTTCAGTGAAATGATAATCCAGACACTCTTGTGTTCAGGTGACATTCAAGAGAGGAGAGCTGGTGTGCAAAAGATCATTGACTTGGGGGGGGTGCAAAAGATGATGCACTGGGAGATTTTTCTATACGTGCAAGAAAAACAGCTTTAATCAATGCCAGAGCATCCACTCTGCTGGAACTGATTGGCTTGTCTGCAGGTGTATATGAGCTACCTTTGACGTGCAAACTGACTACAGCAGAAATAAAGACGTTCATTGACGAACCAATGCAAGTACCACAGTGGCCCTGTCATGCCCAATCAATAGAGAGATCTGTGAAAAAGGTCACAGAGGCAGCAAGCAGAGTGTATACACATAAGAAATGTGAGAGTTATATCAGAGGCCAAGAAGCAAGTTGGCAGCTGATGTCGAAGAACGAATCAAAACAAGACTTGATGAAACTCGCTTAAACATTTTTGTAACTCAGATAATTGCTTCTGATGTTAGTTTATGACTGCATGGATTATTTTTGCTTAGCTAGATAAGATTCATGCAGAAAAAAACTTTAATTTTTATAGCACAAGATGTAATTTTGAGAATATAAAGTTAACAGTATTTGGATTACAAGAGACTTTTATGAGGTATATGATCAGACGTGGATTCACCATACCAAGCTAAATGTTGTGCAATTGCAAAAATAACAGCAGATCTGAATTCTTAGTGTAAAACACATATTTTTAGAACCTCCTCACTGAAAAAAATTGCAAAAATTAATTTTCACCCCATTAAATGACACATCCTATTTTCTTGTGAATAGATTCCATCAGAGAGAATGATAGAAAGTACATTCACTCCCTCTGTTTCAGGCCATACTTGCTAGTAATTTCCAGCACTTTTTTCTTCTTCTTCTTCTTCTTCTTCTTCTTCTTCTTCTTCTTCTTCTTCTTCTTCTTCTTCTTCTTCTTCTTCTTCTTCTTCTCCTCCTCCTCCTCCTCCTCCTCCTCCTCCTCCTCCTCCTCCTCTTCCTCCTCCTCCTCCTCCTCCTCTATTAGAAAGGATTGAAAAGGACAATGAAGAACATATGCACTACAAACCCTAGGTTTACAAAACCACTACCACAGTTAAGCTTTGACTAATTAGACCTCATTATAGCAAGTTCTTAATAACAGAAACAAGGGAAAGGGAAGTTGTTTTGAATTTTAATATTAAACATAATTAAAACAAATGACTCATTGGATCAGGTGCATGATCATAATTATACCAATTCTTGGCACAAGTCTCTCTCTGAGTCCGGTTCCAAATATTGTATGTTTGTTTTAAGAAGGCACTGAGTCATGGCTATTCCTATGGTAGAATTGTTGGTAAGGTTGAATTAGGATTTTGGTGAGAGTGATCAAACTCAAAAGAGGTGGAGTCAAAGGGGGATTGAATGGAGTTTTCTGGAGCTGGTATGATGGTGAGATGGATCAGATGAGGTGGGATGTAGATGATGGAAGTGTGCCCTGGTTGGAGAATGGAGGTTCAAGAGAGGAAAATATTTAGAATTTGACCAATTATGGTTCACTAGGGTGGTACATTTTCAGAAACTTGCTCTTTTTCAGAATGAATTTAACTGAACAGTAGATGGCAGTGGCATAAGAAAAGGCTGATAGAATCACACTGGTCATTAAATTGCAGCCACTGAATGATATCCAGACAACATAGAGGCTGCTAGTATCAGCAAAGCAGAGAGTTTGAACAAGATTGAGAGAGCAGTATGGAATGGAGACCACTGAAGGGTTTTCTTTCAGATGAGACTTCTGGAGGTTTAGTGACCCTCCTCTCCCACTTGGTTGATGGGCTAGAAAGTCAGACTTAACCTGGAATGCTTTTGGGATTGGAGTGGAGAAACATCTAGATCAATGACTTCTTTGTTTGTATTTCCTCCAGAGCTTCATCAAGGTTGAAGAAACAGCCAGGGATGGGTGGATATTCATGGGACTTTATTTTGATGGAGCATAAGGATGATACAGGGGAACCCAGGCAAAAGAGGTGCCCAAGCCAGATGTTTATACATAAAAACTCTTTAGAAGCTCTGGGGTTGTCTCTCACAGGGGTAGCACTACTCCTGAGAGGGCAGATTTGTAACTTGCCCCCTCCCCAGATTCACAGGCCCTGTTGAAGAGGCAACTTATGACTAAGGAGACATTACCCAACTTCAGTTGATACCCCAATTGCAGCCTATCTGGAGTGGGAAGACCTCACAACCCTGCCTCACTTGGACTACTGCCATAAGAATTGAATTGACTCAGGCAGGATACAAATATAGTATAGGGTTTCCTACTTGAGGAGGGGGTTGGACTAGAAGACCTCCAAGGTCCCTTCCAACTCTGTGATTCTGTTAAATGATGTCATAAAAAATACGGCAATGCACTGTACACAATTCTGCTTCTGAAGACTACATTTACATGGGGCTGCCATGCATTACCATGAGTAGCTACCCCCTCTCATTTCCAATCCTCCACTGGCTCCTTATTAGCTTCCAGGTGCATTTCAAAATGCTGCTTTTAACCCTATATATAATATGCATAATGCTGCCTATATAATTTGGCAGTAGGGTCCTTATTGACCATCTTCTCTACCTGGATTCAACCCATCCTATCCACATATCTCAGGGGAAACTACTGTTGATGCTCATTTTCACAAAACAATAAATGGAAGCTCATAGGTGCTGTGTTAGCTCTGCAAGGTAATCCAGACAAGAAGCCTACCAGGAGTACTAACTCTATCCTTATTGTAAGGTTACATTATCAGAATCTATGAGATTCAAAATATTCCCCCCCCCTCATTTCCTTTTACTCTCCAGAAAACTAGGAAGGGTCCCTTCTGAAACATTTCCCACAGCCTCCCTTCTTCTGTGGACTGAGATATCTTTTACACATCGGGTGTCCAGAGGTCCCACATATCATTACATGCTGTTGATTCTTAATGACTGGATTATGGAACAACCTCTCTCTGGGAATTATATTGTCCTTATGCTGTTGACTTTTATTAGAACTATGATTACTAAAAACTGAACTGTTTCAGGCAGCCTATGGAGAGATGATGCCATCTGTATCTAGGTGTGTGAATGGGCTTTATTTTATTATTTCTGTTTTATTATTTTTGTCTCATGGATGTTTTAATGTACTGTTACTTATCATACATTTATACTATCAGCAGCCTAGGCAGCCTTTTGTGAAAGGTACTAATTTAATAGATAATAAACTACAGTATAAAGCTATGAATGCTATGAAGACAGACTATAACTTACATTTACTTATCTAGATTTTAATATTTTAATCTGAGGCTTTAATCTTCTCCAAGACAAAGAGGCTACAAAGGAAAGGGTCTTCTCAGTGGGGACCTCTCCTCTCTCAGAATAAACAGAACAGAACAGGAGTAGAGTAGAGTAGAGTAGAACCCTATTCTATTCTATTCTATTCTATTCTATTCTGTTCTGTTCTGTTCTGTTCTGTTCTGTTCTATTCTATTCTATTCTATTCTATTCTATTCTATTCTATTCTATTCTATTCTATTCTATTCTATTCTATTCTCTATCCATCCATCTATCCATCTACATATCTACCTATCTCTTTCACATTTCTACACTGTCCATCTCACCTAAGTGACTCTGGGTGGCTTACAATAAAAAACATATCATAATGTAAAAGCATAAATAAGACAAAATTAAAAACAAATTTTCAAAGGTAGGATTACAGTATTAAAAGTTCATGCCCTCAACCCAGTTCACCCCCCATCTGAGAGGCTGGGAGATGCAGACAGAGTGGTAGTTGTCACTGTCTTTTTATCACTCTGAGAGGTCCCAGGCAGCGGTGGGTTGCTCCCGGTTCGGACCGGTTCTTAAAACAGGTAGCAGCGGCGGGAGGCTCCGCCCACCCACCTGGGACACTTCTGTGCATGTGCAGGAGCGTCATGCGCGCTTGCGCGCGCACACAAACCAGTAGCAAACTAATTTAGAACCCACTACTGGTCCCAGGGCAAGGCATTCATTTCAGTCCCTCCTTATTCATTTTCTCCTTAGCCAGTGGAATGTGAGGAGACACAGCATGCTGTACTGAAGAAAGTTTTGGGATTATATTTTAAGTGATCAGTTTTGCTAGCTCGAACTAAAAGTATTATTCAGTGGACCTTCATGCGTGGAGCACTTGTTCATTTGCTCCTCTCATTTAGAAGAGGAGCAATCATCATTACACTGATTATCAAAGTTTCTGGCTGCAATGCAGTTGCACTGGAGTCACCTGGCATAGTGTACAGTAAGCTGAGATCTGTGGTATGTTTCAAGTCATAACTTGCTTTATAATTTATCCAGTAGCCCTTTGAATAATTTATTGCCCTACTTTCTCCCACCCTTCCTGCCCATTTGTCAAACGTAATTGTTTTCTGCTTGAGGCAATCTGCCCTTCTTTCCATGTTTTGGCATACCTTACAAAACGCTAAACATATTAACAATGAACTAACAAATAATAACATTGCCCTAATACTGAGACAATGGTTTGCTCCAGCTATAAGGCAATGATGCAACTTGCCTTAAGTGGCCATGAATACAGGAAGCTACCTTTTGTGGTATTACTCATTGGCATTATTCCATTGGCTTGGAAACAGCTTTCAGAAGTCTCAAGCGGTTCTTTTCTTCATGCTTGCTGTCCCAAATCCTTTTAGTTGGAAAGGCAAAACAATAGACTGGAAATCCAGTCTAAAAACCATAGGCCTGATCACTTTAAGTCTTCTCCACTAGTTGCAAGTGTGATTATTCCAGTAACAAACACTAATTATCCATTATCCCTTTCCAGATTGTTTTTTTTTATCCTGAAAGGCAAGTTTATGGAGGAAACCAAAACCATTTTATAATTGTCCCATTCCAATGGGGGAAGGACAGGCTGGGAAGGTATGTTGTGGATCCAGTTAGTTAAAGAATTTTGACTGGTGGGACCCAGGAGGAAACCCTTGCCTGCCATTTGCCCCTGTTCTCTGGAACATTTTACCTCCACTGGTGAGCAGACCCCCCCACTCTTCTGACCTTCAGAAAGAGTATTCAAACCTGACTCTGCCAACTGTCATGGGGGTTGGAGAATGATATGCAACCCTTTAACTTGGTGTTGTGAGGTTATTCTCTCCACTTTGTCAACTTTTAATACTGTATCCCTACCTTTTAAATTTTGTTTTAATTCTGTTCTTATTTATGCTTTTATACTATGATATATTTTTATTGTAAGCCGCCAGAGTCACTTAGTGGGCAGTGCAGAAATGTGTAGAAATGTGAAAAGATAGGTAGATAGGTAGGGGTGTGTGTGTGTGTGTGTGTGTGTGTGTGTGTGTGTGTGTGTGTGAGAGAGAGAGAGAGAGAGAGAGAGAGAGAATAGAGGATAGATAGATGATAGATAGATAGATAGATAGATAGATAGATAGATAGATAGATGATAGATAGATAGATAGATAGATAGATAGATAGATAGATAGATAGATAGATAGATAGATAGATAGATAGATAGATAGATAGATAGATAGATAGATAGATAGATAGATAGATAGAGAGGCAGGCAGGCAGGCAGGCAGGCAGGCAGGCAGGCAGGCAGGCAGGCAGGCAGGCAGGCAGGCAGGCAGGCATTTTAGTGATTATTAGTATTGTGACAGTGAAATGGATTGTCCACTCTGTGAAGTTAAAATTAGAATTAGTAATTATAGCAAAGCATTTACTATTGTTTTTTACTGTCTGTGAAAAACAATCAAGCAGCAGGGGAACAAAAGTCCAGGAAAGATAGATCAGAGACTGGGACAAAAATTGGCCATTCCTAGTGAGCCTTATTTCACAATATCAAGACTTGAGCTTGGTAGATGGTCAAGCCATTGGGTTTGTATAACATGATTCATGGCTGAGCATTATGGGAGAATCAATAAGCTATGCTTAAAATAAACTATTAGTTAGCACAGACCTACTATTTTCATGTCCCCAAATTTTTGAAAGTATAAGTTACCTGAAAATCTTACTTAAAGATTAAAGTGGCATAGAGGATATATGAATGACAGTTTTGCACACATTAAACGAGTTTCTGTTCCATTCCACCCCATCAAGGCTTAAAGCTGGTCTTGTACGTAATGGGAAGCCACGGCCTCTAACACTTGTTATGAATCCATTTTGTTGCTTTGAAAAAACAAATCAACTTGTCTCTGTGGTTTTATATGGTAATTTTATTTGTGAGAAATATGTGCACTTCCTCTTACTCAGTTATTTGGTAGATTTATATCTGCTTTTAACAGCTTTGGGCAGTTCACAATGAACCCAATTATAAATACATCATTAAAAACAAGAAATATAAAACAGTAAGGTATTATGAGCTGGAATGAACGTGTGTGTTTTAGCCCTCCTAAACTGTAATGAGAGTTTAAGAAGAGAAGGAAGAGTTGAATTAAATCTCTTTGATCACAGTGGCTAACTGCCTCTGAACAGGTTCATCTCGCTTCCCTTCACTGCTCACAAATGCTTTCAGTTGCTTTGTTTTCTATAGATTTTGTTCTTTGATCAGCCATGAAGCTCTTTAAACTCTCTGGTCTGTTCATCAAAGGCTGCTCACCTCCAAGCAACGAATGTAGTGAAGTGTGGTTTAATTTCAGCCCAAATGAAATTATAATCACGATATGCTTTCCATGTTCATAATGGATTTTCTCCACCATTAAAAAAGCATGACTGGTGCACATGTTTAGAGTCACTAGGCCAGCCAGGGGTGGGTTCCTCCCGGTTCGGACTGGATCGCCTGAACCGTTAGCGACCCGCTGGTGACGTCACGGATCTGGTTCGATCGGTGCCAGTCCGTGGGCGCCACCATCTTTTTTGGGGAATTTTTAGTGAATTTCTTTATTGTTTGGAAGGTTTTTCCTGTTCTGCCGCTTGAAAAAGGGCCCTCCCGCCCGCCCCTGCGTTTAAACTGACCTTTATTCCTTCGCCGGAAGCACAGCTGATCAGCTCCTCAGCTGTGTTTCGGGCTGATTGCAGCTACTGAGCATGTGCGGAAGCCAAATTGCCTGAGGGAACGCATGCGTGCGTGCGAGCGGAGGGAGCGCGCGTGCGCAAAATGTCACGATGCGAACCGGTGGGGAAGGTAAGTGGAACCCACCCCTGAGGCCAGCGTAATGACGAACCTACTGAAGCCTATTCTAAGTTGGACCACAGCCTTGAGAAATGCTATTGCAATATTGTTAGTCACTGATGCAGTCCTAAGGACTAGGATACAAATAATTCCACCCAAAGGGACAGCTGGACAATAAAATGAGCCAGCTCTACTAAGATGCATAGGTAGGTGGACTATTTTCGAAAGCAGCTAAGAAATTTCACAGGGGACTATGGTCTCCCAGACTCAAGACAAGAGCTCAGCTGCAGGGCATAATCAATTTCCGGAACCTGGAAAAGAGCTGGGGAGTCCCAGTGGTTCGATTTAATGGCAGTGAGGGAAAGAAGGAGGCTATCTTGCTTCAGTGCTTCTGAAGCTGATACTTCATCCCTAATATTCCATTAAAATTAGGAATATCCTCATGTCTGGTAAGGAATGTTAAAGGCATGACGCTAATAATTTAAAATAAGGCTACCATAATGGGCATGGCCATTGGACAACAAAAGTAATGTGGGATTATAGCCAAGGATAAGCAAGCCAGGAACCACACTAGAGATATCAAATTGAATCTATGGACCATTAGGCTATTGGTCTTCCCTGTGCAGGCCTTTGACCACCTTTTCTGTTACTTACCTAAGGGTCTTCCCAAAAGGCATGCTGCTGAATGTAATAATAACTTCCACTGTGGAGAAAGTGATTTCCCATCATGCAAGTGCTAAGCCCAGTTGTTGAGAAACTGACTCCCAGAGTTGGAGTAGCCTGATGCATCATAGCAAGGCAGATCATAAACCTCGACCTTTGTTCCATTTTAAGCATCCTATAAAAATGAAACCATTGTTTTTGTCTCCTTTGAAAAGTTGTAAAGACACCCTATTAAGGTTAACTCCACTTATCAAGAAGCAGCATAAGTTCCATTGTTCCATACTATTTTCTGTAGAATATCTGAGGCTTCACACAGAAAGGTTTATCATTCTCATTCCCTTGACAAGTACAATTCCTCTGGAAATGTTCCTGATCTTGGAAGGAGAGGAAGTCAATGTATCTCTCCCACATTTTCACTGTGCTTCTCAGCACTTTGATTCCATTGGCTCAGAACTGCAGGTCAATATGCACTTGGTCTCTTCTTGAGCATTGTGGTACAGAGAGCTACAAAACTACACAATTTCAAGCTCTAGGCAAGACTCAAAGTGTCAGCCATCCAAGGTAGGTTAGTCTAGAAATCCAATATCATTTAGGGAAGTACTACTTTTATAATAAAGTTATAGCAACAGAATCTTGCAATTTTAAATGTGTTTCCCTCTCACTCCCTTTATCTTTATGAGAAGTAGGGAGGAGCTTGTCTGAGACATTTACTTATATTACACTTCACCCACCAAATCCGGCCTATTTTATCTGTTGCCTCTTCCTCCTGCCCCTCAAGGCTGTTCCCTTTTCCCTTTGCTCAAGACATTTGCCTTGTTCCCATTACACTTCCAATGCACTCCAAGCATATATGAAAATTAGAGATTAATCCACCACACTTTTATATTCCAAATCTGGGAAGGAACTAATATTGGGTTTTGGAGCTGGCCAATGTGATGAGGAACAGTATCTATCTCCAGGGAGAACCATCCTGGCACCACGTATATTTGCTATACTACTGTACTATAATTAGATAAAATGGATGTATCATGTATCCCTTTGTATATATAAATATTACATCTAGAATTAACGGCATTAAACAATACTTTTACTTGTATTAGCCACACCTACTCTCTTATAATCCTCTCTACAAAGAAAAAGAAAGGCATGTAGCATAACATGACTGGGAAAACCTGAAGATCAAGTTGTCCCCTTGAACCTTGTGGCCTTTTGTTATTAAAATTGTTACAAGTTTCTCTTGATCGCATTATGAAGCTAAATTAGCAGATGACATTTTTATAAGAAATATGACACTCCCGAACAAACACTAACAAATTCTACTTGTTTTTACTTCATTTTACTTTTACTTTTCCTCCAAGGTCCCTTCCAATTCTGTATTCTATTCTACCCCTGAAAGATGCTTCTGTAGTTTTGAAGCAACATCCCTCAGTTCTCCTTGACAGTTTGTATCCAGAACTGTATGTTCAACAGCACAGATTTATTTATTCATTTATTTAAAAGGTTTATACAGGTACCCATCTTAGACACAATTCTGGACAGCACACAACAGCTATAAAATCCCGTAGTCATTAACTAGAAAACAAAGACCCAGCACTTCAGTCAACTCCATGGGATGCCCCAAAACCCAGGTGTCCTCATTCTATCCCAGGTCCTGGGTAAGTCAGGTCTTGATGGCCTTCTGAAAAGCTAAAAGGCTGGGAACCTGCCGAATCACCATGAGGAGAGTGTTCCTTGAAGTAGGGGCAGCTACCAAAAAGGTACGCTAAATAGAAAGATTTATGGAGTGTGCCTACTCTATCCAATCTGGTGGGAGGGACAGATACTGTCAGGGTGAAGTGGTTCTGCAAATAACAGGTGGCAGTATGTTGGCCCTGATTGTGTCACACATTTAGCTAGGACATGGGTGAGTTGGCATGCCCTGTAAACATCCTATAGTGACTGAACTCAGTCAAGATTTGCCAAAGGTATTAAGTTTTAACTCTAAACAGCTTCAGGAGAGTTTGGCTTTAAAGCACCTCCCTCATAACCTGCTTCATATGGATAGCTGAATGTGTAGGCATTCATTCTTGTCCATGATAACACCAAAATGACAAAATGTCCATTTTGATAGAATGAGCCAAGATCTGCCCTTCCATATTTGAATTTTTATATCACTTGTAAGTGCATATGGGACAGTTTGCATCAGGATGTACAGTAGTTTTCCTCACTCGCAGACATCTATGAATGACCAGTGATTAACTGACATCCCTGTTTTCAGAATCTGTCTAAAGTTCCCATCTGTGGGGCCACTTCAGTTTTCCCATAGACACAGTCTTGAAATTACATGAGGGCAAAGGGGAACTGAAATGGGAATTGATAGACAGTGGTGTTGATTCTCACTGTGACATTTTTCTTGCTTCATTTTCTCTAGCATGCCTGATTGTACACTACTGACACATAGTTAAAGTAAGTATTGAATACAGGGGTGAAATCCAGCAGGTTCTAACAGGTTCTGGAGAACCGGTAGCGGAAATTTTGAGTAGTTCAGAGAACTGGTAGTGGAAATTTTGAGTAGTTTGGAGAACTGGTAGCAGAAATTTTGAGTAGTTCGGAGAACCGGCAAATACCACATCTGGCTGGCCCCAGAGTGGGGTGGGAATGGAGATTTTGCAATATCCTTCCCCTGCCATGCCCACCAAGCCACGCCCACAGAACCGGTAGGGAAAAATTTTGAATTTCGTTCCTGAATGAATACATTATGTGACCCCAGTCATTAGTATCTTTAATGGCATTACATTATCCATGCATCAAAAAGTAACAACGGATTTAAGTTGTATACGTGTGCATTAAGCTTGTGATGGAATTATCATCCCAATTATCATGGAATTATTGCCTGATTCCTTCAACTGATTTAGGAAGTTTATTTAACCCAAACCAGTTCACAGATTGTTCATAGGGATAAATTCATCCACTCAATCCATTGTCCCTGTTTGCCTATCTACTGCTTAGTGCTGTTGGAAGAAAAATCCGGTCCGGTTCCAAGCCAGGAGAAAGACACTGGAAATAAAATGGAGGCTTGCTGCAAGGAAAGAAGATCTCTGTTTATTTGATTTTCCAGAAACTTCAGTGACAGCAGCATGTTTCTGGGGTGGCTGACAAAACGGGGTTGGGATAGGTGGGCTTTCATACATTATTTGGGGCTTTGTGATTGAGATACCTGTTTGTTGTGAAATGTACTTTGACCTGTGCCTGAGTGTGCCCTATTCTAATTATTGTTGCCAGGCTCCCATTATGGCTGGGAGGTCATGCCTTGTCCCTGGAATTGGGTGTGGAATGTAGATTTTAATCCCAGCAGCTCCAGCCTTCTGTGGGAGCTGTAGCTGAAGGCATTTTGTTTATGAATAGGATGGCCTGGCTATCTTAATGGGTACAAAATATCCATTTCTAAAGACTTGAGGCCTCTGCTTGAGTTGTTTTTCTATGGCAGGAAGATGGGGGTTCCTTTCTGCCTTTGTTAAGACTTTTCTCCATTTCTCTTTTGGGGAAATATAATAGTCTGCATCTTTTAATATTCCCCAAAATATTTCATTCTCGGGGGAGGGGGGGAAGGGGCTTCCCACAGTGCTAAGTCCTAGAAAAAGGGATTAAAAAGGGTTTTTAATCAGTCAAAATCTTGATTTTTGGGGCTTCCTCCCACCCGCTGCCTATGCCTCGGCTGCATAATAGGAAGAGAACTCGTGATGTCATGTAGCCATGCCAAGCCTCTCCTGATGCAAAGGCATAACAAGCATGTCCTGGAGGAAGTAGGTGGGGCTCTGGGCAGCCCCAAACTGGTGGTTTTTAATCTAATTGCTAGTTATATGTTAATAAAACCTCCCATGAGGGGAATGTACAGTATTAGGTTCGTGACTGAGACAGGGATGTTATGGAAGCACAGCCATTAAATAAATACATTTTTTTAAATGCAAATAAAAAAGTGGAGAAGAACTATCAGGAAATTAACACTGAGGGAGAAATATCTGGTCCATCTTCCATATTATTTGCCCAATTTAGTATTTCCCTTTCCCTTGAAATTTTGGGCAGACAACACAGAGGTACAGACTTGTTAAATGACAAATAGCACTGAGAGGTCAAACAAATTGGACATAAAAAGAAAATAATCTGGGTCCTCAGCCTTTTTTTTTTTTTCATGTCTAAAACTGATGGATTTCCAGATTTGTATTTTTTTTTTTAAATTGGTAAAACAGTTCCTTGGGAAACACTGCCATCTTGAGTTTAAGAAATGAAACCTCACTCTGAGGATAAGAGAACTTCCAATCTACATATTGTACATCAGATTTTCCTTTCTCAGCATCCCAACATCCATTATTAAACACATTAAAAGCCTATGGTGCTACATGTGCACAGCCATTAAATGGGGTTCTTTAAAAAGACGTTATATTTATCACATAACTAAAAGCAGAGACACATAGCAATAGCAATAGCACTTAGAGTTATATACCGCTTCACAGTGCTTTACAGCCCTAAGCGGTGGA
>QLTV01003461.1:1986774-1999045 GCA_003457575.1 Thermophis baileyi | reverse complement strand
GTCCTGAAGCAGAGAAAGACTGGCCTAAATCAATCACCTGTGAAACTCTGCATAGTAACAGAGAGGGGGGGGAGGGAGAATTGTGAGAATAAGGTATATAAGCGACGTTGTTGCAGTAGAACAGTACCAGTACAGGTAGTCAACTTACAACAGTTCATTTAGTGACCCGTTCAAAGTTACAACGGCACCTAAAAAAGTGACTTATGAACATTTTTCACACTTATGATCGTTGCAGGTTTCCCCGTGGCCATGTGGTTTACATTTGGACCAGCTTGACAACTGGTTCATATTTATGACGGTTGCAGTGTCCCGGGGTCACGTGATCACCTTTTGGCAAGTTGAATGGTCAATTAAATGAAAATAGCAACAAGTGAGGTTTTCAGATTTGACAGAAACCCTAATTTGGGCCATTATGTAATTTCCAGAGTACAAATGTTTCTTTCATGTTTCATGAAATCTAATGTGCGGAATAGGATTGAGATACAGAATATCAGTAAGAAAAGAAATACTTTTGAAGTTTGTAATGAGTGTTTAAAAAATGAAGCTTGGATTTTGGTACAATAAGAGAATAGAAAGTGTGTATTACATACCATTCAAACTCTATATAGTTACATCATAATTACGTTTCAAACAGTTGCCTTTATTCTGCTACAATTGATGCCATAATAAATATAAACTGTAATTGCCCAAAGTCCTACCTTAACTGTGGGTTGCACGTTTATCTATTTTCAGGAGAGAAATACAAACTTCTCCATGCAGGAATGTTTATGACACTATTAGTTTTTAATTTTTAAAGAATTTTATTACAGAGTACAAGTACAAATATAATTAATTCAAAATATTCCAAAAAATAGGGTTCTCTTCAAATTCTTAAAGAAGACCAGTCTTACAAAGTCTACGAGTTATTGATATAAATAATTCCTTTGCATAACTTACGTAATATATTTGAGAGCGACTTACAGTATGTCTTTGATATGATTTCAAACCAAAACAAAAACGGACAAAATTTACAGCTCTGTTAAAAAGAAACTGGACAAGGTCCCTAAAAATTTCATTGTTAACATTGAGAGCCAGTTTAGTGCAGTGTTTAAGGCACCAGTTTAAAGTTTAGAGACCTCTAATGCCTCCTTAGGCATGAAAGCAGCTGGCTGACCTTGGGCCAGTCATGTTAGCTCAGCCTTAAGGAAGAGGCAATAGTAAACCACTTTTGAAAAACCTTGCCAAAGAAACAACAGTGACTCAAGGCACACACAAACACACTGGAACTGCTATCATATCCTGGCCCCTATGCCTGGAAGAACAGCCAGTTCCTCATGGCCTTCTGGAATGGACAGGATTGAGCAATCTCAGAGGGATATTTGTTCTGCCCCAGCGACGAGCCACCAATAATACGCACACACAAACTGCAAAACACTGTTCTTTTACTAATAAATGTCTCCTAATAACTTCTTAGGAGCAACATAATAATTTGAAAACAAAATAAAGGCAGAATAGGGGTTTCCAAATCTCCGCTGGTAAATGTCTAATCTTTAACAGCTGGCCGGAGTCCAAGAGATACTATGAGCAGGTCTGACTGTATTTGGCAATACTCCCAAAACTAGGAATGCAGGAAATAAGACCCGTACTGGAACAAGTACACGAGCAGACTGGAGTCACAAAGATCAAGAGTGATATCAAACGTTGTGTCCTGCAACAAGGCTCAGCGTGGTCAGGGCTTAAATAGTCTAAGGGTGTGGCCACTTAGCCTGCAGCTCTACTCTCGAGGAGACCTCCTCCTGAGTAGCCACTCTTGTCTTCTAGCAGCCCTGCGTGCCCGAGCATTGAGAAGAAGAGGCTCCTCCTCTTCTTCTTCGGCCCTGATGGGCTCCTCAGGAGGTACAGAAGGCTCTGCTTGACTCTCAGCCTCCTTGCTCTCTGACTCGGGTGCCAGGTGCACGGGCCGATGGTACCGTGCCACAACCGCCTCATCGTCCTCGGGATCCATGATCACCGGCACGGGACGCTGGCGGGCCACAATATTATTCTACGTGACAGCACAATGACAAAGAAGGCACACTTTCTATGACCCAGAGTATGCACACTTTGCACAGGTAGTCCTCCACTTACCATTTGTTTAGTGACCGTTGAAGTTACAACGGCACTGAAACAAGTTGACATGACCATTTTTCACACTTATGACCACTGCAGCATCCCCATATTCATGGGATCAACATTCAGACACTTGGCAACTGGTTCGTATTTATGACTGCTGCAGTTTCCCGGGGTCATGTGGTCAGCTTTTGCAACCTTCTGACAAGCAAAGTCAATGGGGAAGCCAGATTCACTTAAGAACTAACTTAACAACTTAACAAGTGTTACTAACTTAACAACTGTAGTGATAACTTGTGGCATGAAATGTCGTAAAATGGGGTAAAATTCACTTAACTTAGCAACAGAAATTTTGGGCTCAATTGTGGTCTTAACCTGGTGTTTTCTTCACTGTATTGAAATAATGCGTTGCATATAGCTACCTGCGTACATTTTCTCTAGTGACTAATCCATGTTGTGTACATGTCTATTGCCTATGTATGTAGGCCCAAACCAGGGGTGAAATGCTGCCGGCTCTATCCGGCTCGCGCGGGCCAGTAGCAGCGGCGGCGTGAGGTTCCGCCCACCTGCCCAGACGTCAGTCACATCCCGGTTTTAACTCTCTGCGCATGCGCAAAGCCTTCTGCGCATGCAGACGGTCAAAATTGTGATGTGATGATGGTGCGCGCGCAAGCGAAGGATGCGCGCACACGTGGCGTGAGCACTTCCAAGCCGGTAGGGAAACCGGCTGAATTTCATCCCTGGCAAACAGGAAAAGTACACACATCTGTATGTTTGTTTTCTCCTGGTATTACATGTGGCTTTGTATGCATATGTGCACATAGCTGGATACATATGCTCTGTTCTGCATCACACAACCAGCTGGGAAAAAGGGAATTTCAGCAACATGCCAGGCCATTTTCCCTAAGGATGCATGAGGGAAATTCTTCTGGAATTTTCTTCTCTGCAACCCTTGTCCAAATCCATTCCATTTTTGAAGTTCATTTGTTTATTTTTGCCAGCTCCTCTCCCCATGCCAAGTTTGGTCCCATTTTGTTACCTTTTTCAGAAAGCTGCCCTCTTATGGCCAGACATGGAACAGCTCCGAGCCACTTTATTTTCACACAACTTTACTGCGGCTAGGTTAGAGTTAAAGGAGAGAAGGGAAAGACAATAATTCAGCTGTCTTGAAAAATCTTAAATATCTTGACAAAGATATCACATGTTCTGAAAGGCAGAAAAGTGTTTCCTATTTACTTCTGCCCACTTAGACTGAAGTTTTCTTTGAAGAAGGTTAACTGAACCCTGACTGCTCTTTAGAAGGCCAGATCCTGAAGATGAAACTCAAATACTTTGGCCACCTAATGAGAAGGAAGGACTCACTGGAGAAGAGCCTAATGCTGGGAAAGATTGAGGGCAAAAGAAGAAGGGGACGACAGAGAATGAGGTGGCTGGATGGAGTCACTGAAGCAGTCGGTGTGAGCTTAAATGGACTCCGGGGGATAGTAGAGGACAGGAAGGCCTGGAGGAACATTGTCCATGGGGTCGCGATGGGTCGGACACGACTTCGCGATAACAACAACAACAACTGAACAGACTGGCCCTTCTCAAGTGAAGTCTCAGTCTAAATGAACAGGTCTGGAAAGACAAGGCTCCCGGATCACCTATTCTCACGCATAGAAGAGCTACAACCTAAAAGGGCAGAAGAACCCAAAAAAGACTGAGAATAGCAAGATAATAGAAGAGGAGGAAGGAGAAAAGATGATTAAGCAGCATATAGATTTAAAGCCAGAAATATTTTTGTTATAATACCAGAAAGTTATGATAAAGGGACTATATACTTAATGCTACATGTATTAACAGCAGCGAGAATTGTATTTGCACAATATTGGAAAAATGAGAACACCCCACCAAATGAAAACATAATTCGGAAAATATTGGACTATGCAGAGATGGATAGATTGACATTGAAAATAAAAGATAAAGGAGATACAGAGTATTATTCAACGTGAAATAGGTTTTATCAATGGTTAGAGATAAAAGATAGAAATTAGATGAAGAAAGATAGTTATATGTAAGTAAAATATGTTATAATTTATAAGTATGCTAGTACAATTAATATGATCATAAAAAAGCTATAATTATAAATATGGTTGTAATTATGTGTATAATCATTATTACTATCAGTATATTTGTTATTTTTTTCCTTCTTTTGTAAAATCAAATGTCCGGACAATACACTGTCTTCAAAATATTTATATATAAATAAAAAACTTGACTATAAAAAAAAAGAGAGAGAGAAAAGTCTTGAGATGAACTTAGATCTCGCAACCGTTCATGGTGAGAAACTGTAGAGAATATTCATGGTGGGCTCAGCAACCTAGCACCTGCTGAGATACAAGCTTCCTTGTCTGGGCCACTTTGTCTACCTCTCTTTGTTGAAAGGGCTCTAAACCATGGTGGAAAGAGATGAACCCAAAGTTGGTCTCTGCCCTTGCAGAAGAGGGGCTCAAGGCACTGTGCTGCCAGTGTCATTGGCAGAAGAGGAACGGGACGTTGGTTTCCTAAAAGGGCCTGAAACCACTACATCGCTAATGACATTTGTGGCAGTAGCTTAATGATTTTATTACCAGAGTAACCTTGAATATCCAAATACAAAGATTTATAGCTGGGAGAGAACCTGTATGTAGTATCAAGTGGGAGCAGAAATTGTTTATGGGGTATGGCAACTGTATTCAGGTGGGTTGAATATGCATGTGCAATTCACTTGTGTGGGTCCACCAAAAGCATGACGACCCCTAATACATCCTTATGGTTTACCTCTAGTCCACAGAAACAATTTGGAAGTCAGATTATTCAGGTTTTTGTAGTCTATCAATATGAAATACACAAACTGCAGCTGATTGGAGAGAAGGATAGATCCGTTTATTACATATGTTCTTATTGTAAGGTGCTTAAGGGTCTCCAGCTGGAAGAGTTTTCACCAAACTAATGAAAATTGCTGTGCCCATTGGTGTACCTGAAAGTGGCAAAATATACTTTCTATATTTTTTGTATAATACATACAAGTATTTTTGTTGGGCATAATGCCGGAGGGTTATGATAAAGGGACCACATATTTAGTTTTGCATATACTGACAGCAGCAAGGATTGTATTTGCAAAATACTGGAAAAATGAGAATACTCCACCAGATGAGGATGTAATTTGGAAAATCTTAGATTGTGCTGAGATGGACAGACTGACTTTAAAAATAAAAGAGAAAGAAGACACAGAATATTACTTGATATGGAATAGATTTTATGAGTGATTAGAGACAAGAGGTAGAAATTAGATGAAGAAAGATTATGTATGAATTAAATATAAAGACGGTTTATAACTATAAATATGCCAATATATTTAACAGAATTATAAATAAGCTAATATAAAAAGAAATGTAGCTAAAACTATTCGGTTATATTATTACTATTGTTACCAGCATATGTATTAATATTTTTACTGTCTTTTCCTTGTTCTTCTTTTGTAAATGATATACCCTGACAATACACTGTATTCAAAATGTTTATGAATTAAAAAAATAAAAAAAGTAATTAAAAAAAAAAGAAAGTGGCAAAATATACTTTCTAAAGACCATCACTCCGAGTTTAACTTGGTTACCAACTGACCTCTAAAGTAGGACGAGCAATTCTGCCTTTCTTACAAGCAAGTACGAAACTGCATCCTATAAAGTACTTTTCAAAGTTGACTCCAGCAAGTGTTGTCTGAAAAAGGCTAATATTCTTTGCCAGGCATCTTCCTGTGCCTCTGCATGTTCTTTCCACTTTCCGCCCCAGATTACAAGGGCCCCAATTACCTTGTGAAATGAAATATAGCACAATGGCATATAAGGAGGCTCCAAGAGGTGCCCAGCTCCAGGATAGCAATAGAACTCCACATGACGTCCATTCTGCTGAAGGCGGCTAACAGCTTCTTGGCAGAACATTTGACTTTTCCAGTTTTTGTCATCCTGTCCACATATGAAGAGGTACTTGCTTAAGGACTTTTCAACAGGGATGCGGCATGGCCAGGTCGATGGGTCTTTGGGGTCATCCATTATTTCAGCATAATTCAGTACATTCGGAACATCAGTAAGTTGGACCTTCCCCAAATCATAAGGATGAGGTGGAATGATGTGTCCTTTCACTTTCAAAGGGACAAAAGCATTTAACCCTGAGCCAGAAATGCTGACTGCAGCTTGGATGTCTGGCCAAAATGCAGCTAAAGCAAGAGCGAGATCTGCACCTTTAGATAGTCCCAGGACTCCAATTTTCATAGATTTAACCTGAAACCATAGGAAAAGGATTACCTTAATATCCATATCCATTCTTTTCCCATTAATTAAAATTTATCTCCTAACTTCATTTCCTCCAGATGGTCTGCAATTATAACATTCAAAATACGTAACAAATTTGGGGAACACTAAGTTGAGGGAGGGTGCCCAAATAGAACTTTTTGCAACACAAGTTGGAATCAAACCCAAGACTGCTTCAGCATCAGCGTAAGATAAGTTTGCATTTATGAATCTCAGTATAAACTAAAGTTTTCAGTTCCAACAAGACTTCAGATTAACTGCGGTGTACTACAAAACTACAAAAGCACCAAATTATTTCTTGCTCAAAAGTCAACGCCCCATCACCCATGATCTTAGTTTGTTTGGATACCTTTTGTTGTTTCTGCAAGAACTTTATTGCTTCACCAAAATAATCTAAGTCAATGAACTCTGGGAAAGTTGGGAGATCTTCAAAAGCTAAAAAAGCAAGCGCCAGTGTAACAAAACCTCTGCTTGCCAAAAGACTTGCTCTGTACTCTATTAGTCCGCCTCCAGATCCATACAAGTCAATAAGTGCTGGGAAAGGTCCAGGGCCTAAAAAAAGACATGAAAAAGAACAGGGTTTTACAGGATTATAAAACCAAACAGGCTGATACTTTTGGAAAGAAAATTCAGAGACCAGCCCTTACAAAACCTACAATTTAAGCCACCCTTTCCCAAGCTACAGTTCTCCAACAGCTGGTGGACTCCCAGAAACCCAAATCAAACCATCTAGAGAGTTAGAGATATCCAGCACACCTGTAGAATAAATGCTGGAGAGGCCTGTTTTAAGACTACTAGTGAAGCCTTGCTTCACTGCCTAGTCTACGATAAATGGACACAGGGAGTGTTTCACCCAGTTGTGAAAACAGCATTCCTAGGCTCAGCGAATAAAACAGCTCTATTCAGATCTAGAATAATTCTGTATTTTAACTATTTTGATTTAATGCTGCTGTTTGATAAGTTAGTTTCCTTAGAATTTTAATCCAGGTTTTATGGCCTACAACTGTGACATTTTAGTCTTTAATTTCGTACAACATATGTTGCGTCCACAGCGAAGAGCACCTAGACTTGGAAGGGAAGAAGAAAGGCATAAAATGGAGATTAAAAATCAAAAGCACACCTGCCACTCTTAAGACATCACCAGTAGAGCTGTACTCTATAGCAATTTCTAGAGATGCAGTCTTGCTCATTTGCTCTAAGATTCATATGACTGGAAAACTCGCCTGGATTTGGGAACCTAGAAAGGAAGCAACTCCAGGGATGGAAGGGGGGCGCTCCGCTATTTTCAACGATCTACCTTTAAGGATGAAATCGTTTCCAGCGAGTTCATTCGCTGCCCGCTTTTCCACCGCCCTCCTAAGCGTGTTTGTTTCAGAGATCAAAGCCCCGCGACTCCCGGGGTTTCAGCCCATCCACCCGTGCAACTAACTCACCGGGCGGGCAGAAAAGCGTGGCTCTGAGGCGGCCTTCTCGGACGGGCACTCTTTTCACGCCTTCGGCCATGAAGCGCCTCTCGCTGCGGCAGCTGCAAAGAAGCGAGCCGGTGACTCCGCGCCCGTCGTACACCTCGTAGGTGACACAGAAAGGGGTGAGGACGTTTCTCTTACTCAGCCTCTTATAGGGCGTCGTGGATTCCAGCGTCCACAGTAAGCCCATGGGCTCGATCCCGCAGTAGCTCCCACCCAGCGACGGGGAGCAGCTGAGGTCCAATTCTCCATTACCTTCAGCCCGATAGTAAGCGCGCGATTGGAAAAGGTTGCCGCTTTCATCCACCAAAGAGGCCGCAACGGTGACCTCCTGTAGCGGAGAGAGGCCCTCGATCTTCACTTGGACGGGATCGTCATACAGGCAGGCGGGAGAAGGCAAGATCAGAATGCGCGCCGCCATCTGAGCAAGTTTGCTAAAGCCAGGCAAGCTTCCCTTTGCTCCCGCTCAGACCCCGGGCGTGCTTATTTTGCTCGCAGGACTTTGGCTCCCAGTTTATAACCTGAAGGATTTAGGGCGGCGAATAAAACCACGCCGTGAGGGTTTCTGGGAAATGTAGTTTTTAAAAATCAGAAATAAAAATAGTCACAAAGTTCTGACAAATTATGGGGGAGCTACCAAGCGGAAGTCAAATTAACCCTGCGAACTGCCAACTGGTTTGCCCAGCACAGCAGAACTGGCAATCAAAAAGCAAAAGTGAGAATTTTTGACATTGACTTTAGTTATGACATAGAGATTTTGTGAACAACAAAGCTACTCAAAAAATATGAGAATATCCTATTAAAACAACTGGCATATTAAAATATTGCCATGATGTCTATTGTAAATCATATTTATTAGGAACCGAAAGATTATTTTTTGCACATTTATTTAAATATTTATTTGCAACCATAGATGTTAGTAAAACACATATGAAATTACAGCCATCATATTAGTTCAACAGATCCCCCCAAATATTAACAGCACTATTTGTCAAAATGTGCTTTTGCATCTTCCTTTGCAGCCATAGCAAACAATGCAATTTTTTTCATTATGCTTGTCTTCATCAGACAATAATATATCAATCAATCAGAATAGAGCTGGAAGGGACCTTCAAGGTCTTCTAGTCCAACCCCCTGCTAAAGGAGGAGACCCTGTACCATTTCAGACAAGTGACTCTCCAGTCTCTTCTTAAAACCTCCAGTGATGAAGCACCCACAACTTCTGGAGGCAAGCTGTTCCACTGATTGTTCTGTTAGGAAGTTTCTCCTTAATTCCAGGTTGCTTCTCTCCTTGACTAGTTTCCATCCGTTGTTTCTTTTCCTGCCCTCTGGTGCTTTGGAAAATACGTTGACCCCCTCCTCTTTGTGGCAACCTCTGAAATACTGGAATACTGCTATCGTGTGCGACCTAGTCCTTCTTTTTTCTAGACTAGCCAAACGCAAATCCTGCAACCGTTCTTGATATATTTTCGTCTCCAGGCCTTTAATCATCTTAGTTGCTCTTCTTTTCACTTTTTCGTATCAACATCTTTTTTGTAATGTGGCGACCAAAACTGGATGCAGTATTCCAGGTGTGGTTTTACTAAGGTTTTATAAAGTGGTACTAATACTTCACATGATTTTTATTCTATGCCTGTTTATACAACCAAGGATTGTATTAGCTTTTTTGGCTGCTGACACACACTGTTGGCTCATATTTCAGTGATCGTCCACTAGGACTCCAAGGTCCCTCTCAAGTTGTTTTTGAGCCAGGTTTCGCCTAATCTATACTTGTACCTTTGGTTTTTCCTACCCAAGTTTAAAAACCTTGCTTTTCTCCACGTTAAATTTCATTTTGTTGGATAGGGCCCATTGTTCAAGTCTGTCAAGATCTTTTGGGATGCTGAACTTATCTTCTGGGATGTTGGCTATTCCTGCCAGCTTAGTGTCTTCTCCAAATTTGGTGAGTTCCCCTTCTATTCCCTAATCAGTCATTTATAGAAGATGTTGAAGAGTACTGGGCCTAAGACGAAACCTTGTGGTACCCCACAATCTTTTAAAAAATAAGTAGTCCCTCAATAATGTAGGGGTTTTTTTATCCATACATCATTTAACAGCTTATAACAGTAACTGAGTATTGTTCCAACAAGGCAAGAGTTTAATCATCTCCAAAATGCCAAGGATTAGATAAAGTTCCAGGTCTAATGTCTTCATAAGCTTTTATTTCATTCCTCAGTTCGTCAGTCCTCACAGAGATAGATGTGTGTGAGTCAAATAAAGCTAGCAGTCTGTGTAGTTAGGACACATGGTAGCCATCATGTCGTCCACTGGTTTAGCTGGAAGCCCATTAATCCCATTATAGGGTACAGGTGGTAACCTGAATACTATCTGTACTGTCAGAGAAATTATGACAAAAGTAAGTATTCTGCAATGTATTCTTTTCCTTGCTGGTGAGGGTATGTGTTCATCCACCTCATTCTGAGAGGCAGCTTCTATCTAGAAACCCAGAAATGTTGCAATGGTTGCAGTGAAAACAGTGTGACATAGTGTAATGCTTGAACCCAGGCCCAAACTCAGAGATGACCATATTGCTTGAAGGCCTAATGGGTAAAGAAACAGAAAGCTAGCAGATACTATGCACTAATCACTACTCCATGTTTTTTTCATCCAACAGACAAATACAGATGTTGAATGATATTGAGGGCATTAAAACAATGTTTATCTGCAGGAATCCATTTTACACTAGACGTAGATGGTGTCATTTCCAAACATTATCCTGAAATCTCATTGAAATGGAGATAGAAAATCTGCTTAATTTTTTAAAGATAATACTGTTAATCAGAATATGATTTGGTAACTGACACAGTGATGAGACAAAGTATTTCACTAAAAATAGGAAAACAGCTGTGTAAGATAGTTTGGCCAACATCTCCTATAATGCATTCATATGATATAAAAATTGCCTTTTGTCTTTATGAGATGCAGTTATTTATTTAAATTATATGAATAAAGATATACAAAAATTGTAAGCACAGTTCCATGTCAGATGTAAAAGGTCAGCTGTTCCAAGAAGAATCCAAGATTGGTTGTGCAGCTTTTGTGAGAGAATCCAGCAGCTGATAATAGGAGTATTTTAGATCATATTCCATATCATACCAATAATTCACTGAGGAAGAAAGAAAAAGTCTTTTAATACTATTAATAGTATTCTTACCCCATAATTTAAGCTTTATAATGAACTCTGTGATTCAATGCAAATTAAAAA
Source organism: Thermophis baileyi (assembly GCA_003457575.1). NCBI lineage: Eukaryota > Metazoa > Chordata > Lepidosauria > Squamata > Dipsadidae > Thermophis > Thermophis baileyi. The sequence continues at coordinate 1,987,919 of QLTV01003461.1, read as the reverse complement.
CCAAACATACAGATAACCTGCAGATTCTACCCTTAATATTATTACCAATTCTCAACCCAACACTGGGTTCAGGGGTGGGTTCTGGATCCTTTTGCTGCCGGTTCGCTCAGGGTCACGCCGTGTGCGCAGCAATCAAAAATTAGCTTCTGCGCATGCGCAGAAGCAAAATCCAAGATGGTGGCACCCACGGAGACACCAACAGAACCGGCTCCGTGATGTCATCACCAATTTACTAACGGTTCTAAAGAACCAGTTAGAACCGTAGGAACCCACCTCTGACTGGGTTTTTAGAGATTCTGTTATTGGAACCTTGGAAGGAAGTAATAGAATTGTTCTGCCTATTATAAATAAATTCAGCCAAGAGATTTCAACAGTTCTGCTTCAATAAACAACTTTATTACTAGCATTAGTTACTACATGGCTATAATGGACAATATTATGATACAATATTTTCAAATGTAATCTAGTTTTATGTATTTTTCATGGAAACAGAATTTAATTTTTTTTTTTAAAGGGTGGGTTTGAAGCAGGGGTGGGTTCTGGATCCTTTTGCTGCCGGTTCGCTCAGGGTCGCGCCGTGCGTGCCCGCAGCAATCAAAAAATAGCTTCTGCGCATCCGCAGAAGCAAACATTAGCTTCTGCGCATGCGCAGAAGCAAAATCCAAGATGGCGGCGCCCACGGAGACACCGACGGAATCAGCTCCGTGACATCATCGCTGAGTTACTAACGGTTCTAAAGAACCAGTTAGAACCAGTAGGAACCCACCTCTGGTGTGAATTAGTGAGACATCATATAGAATCCATTGTGAAGACGATCTTTACTTTAAATGAACATAACCAAGGTAGTCCTTGCTTAACTACAGTTGCAAGAAAAAGTATGTGAACCCCTTGGGATTTCGTGGAGTTTTGCATGAATTGGTCATAAAATGTGCTCTGAACGTCATCTAAGTCACAACAATAGAAAAACACAGTCTGCTTAAAATAATACTACACAAACATTAGATGTTGCCATGGTTTAATTGAACATAACATGTAAACATTCACAGTACAGGGAGGAAAAAGTATGTGAGCCCCTAGCCTAATGACTTCTCCAAGAGCTAATTGTAGTCAGGAGTGAGCCAACCTTGACTCCAATCAGTGTGATG
>QLTV01003461.1:1956057-1986122 GCA_003457575.1 Thermophis baileyi | reverse complement strand
AGACATTTTGCAGGAAAACGTACGACCATCTGTCCGCCAACTGAAGCTCCGCAGAGGATGGGTGATGCAACAGGACAATGACCCAAAGCATACAAGTAATTCAACAAAACAATGGCTTCAACAGCACAGAATACGCCTTCTGGAGTGGCCCAGTCAGAGTCCTGACCTCAACCCGATTGAAATGCTGTGGCATGACCTTAAGAGAGCGATTCACACCAGACATCCCAAGAATATTGCTACACTGAAACAGTTTTGTGCAGAGGAGTGGTCCAAAATTACTACAGATCGTTGTGCAGGTCTGATCTGCAACTACAGGAAACTTTTGGTTGGAGTTATTGCTGCCAAAGGAGGGTCAATCAGTTATTAAGTCCAAAGGCTCACATACTTTTTCCTCCCTGCACTGTGAATGTTTACATGTTATGTTCAATTAAACCATGGCAACATCTAATGTTTGTGTAGTATTATTTTAAGCAGACTGTGTTTTACTATTGTTGTGACTTAGATGAAGTTCAGAGCACATTTTATGACCAATTCATGCAAAACTCCACGTAATCCCAAGGGGTTCACATACTTTTTCTTGCAACTGTATGTTAATTAGGAGTGCAATTTCTACTGCTAAGCAATATGGTTGTAAACAGCAATGTTACGTGAGTTCATCCCTTAGCAACCACAATTCCAGCAGTCCTCATTGCTGTTGTTAAGTGAGGACCCCCTTGCAATTCCCTGCCAGCTTCCAATAAGCAAAATTCATGGGAAAGCTGGCAGGAAGTACCAAATCCCGGATAAGCTGGCAAGCAGGCTGCCGGGCAGGTAAGTGACTGCTGTGGCATGGCACAAGAGTGACTGAGCAGAGAATAGGTGCTATAGGGTGCAGAAGGCGCGCAGGTGGCTGCCATGTGAATGCAGTCATGTGAGCATGGTAGGGAGTGCATGGGGGGTGGGTGCTGCTGGCAGGTGCACACTAGGTTGTATGAGTTCCCTGGGATTGTGTACTCCATAGCTGGGCTCCTCAGGAGAAAAAGCAGCAGAAGTGGGAGTGAACTACAGGAATGACTTGCAACCTTCCCTACCAGCTTCCCCAATGACTTTGCTTGCCAGAAGCTGTCAGGGAAGGTCACAAATGGCGAGCATGTGCCTGCAGGACGCTGCAACCATCAAGTTGCCAAGGCCCGGTGTAAGGTCCCCATAGATCCCTATCAGGATGCTGCCATTCTGGCAGGAGGAGGGAGCCTTGGTATTTTTATGATCTGTCACTTGCTTTGGTCCTTCTTTACTTTGATGTATCTTCCTGGGGAGGGATGAGCCTGGGGCCATCTGTTTTGTCTCAGCTCCAAAGAAGACAGGAGTGCGGTGCCTGAGAACAGCTTCTTATCACCTTCTCAGCTCGAAGTTCTCACAACAACCCAACACCTGGTGATTGGCCTGCAGTGGGAAGGGGTTTTGATGAACAACTTTTAACCTAACGTTCTAGTGTGGTAACTTTAGATCCTGCCTATTCTCTTTGCTATCACTGTCTCCCAATAAAAGTTCCTTTTGAAATGCTACCTGTTTCAAGAGTTCTGCTTTCTTGAGGGGACCGCTGAGCCAAGACCTTACACCCAGTTTATGATCACAAGAGTGCAGAGGTAACCAGTCGTAAGTTCCACTTGTTCAGCACTACAGTAACGTCAAACAGACACTGAAGAGATGGTCATTAATCAAGGACTACTTACAGCATATATGCAATTCTTACTTTGATTTGCAGCAGAGAAACTGCTAAACTGTCAAAGTATAGTGGTAGAATTTGAACTTTCCAATTAAAATACAACATTATTTTCAGATCTCATCTGTTCAAAGGCTGGCTTGGATCCTGAGTTGCCTTCTATAAAATAAATATTATTTCAAGCAGAAGTCCCAATTACTAGAAGATGATAAAGGTAGTTTTTAGCCATTCTTTCTTTTGCAATCTCCTCAAGGTCACCGAAGACTCCCACTAACATGTCTGTCTGCAGAACTATTCCATGAGTAGAATTTGAATGAGTGAAGCCAGATCTATGCCTACAAGTGGTTTGTTTTGAAATGATCACAATATCTCTCCTGCTGGATAAGTATAACCTTTTAAAGATCCCTACGCTCATCTAATGCTCTTACTCTTGTTTTCAGATTCTTTACGCTTCTTGTTTTTTATATATACTTTCGGTTTTAATACATATATCTTATATATCATCTAGGTTTTCACTTTTTTTTCTTTTGTTACTGTAAATTCTGGTGTGTTTTCTATGCTTTTAAATTGACTGCATCCCACCCTTCTTATACTGGCCTATGATGATAATAAAAGATTTGATTTGATATTTTGGAATAACATTGAATACAATCTAACTGAAGACAGAAGGAAATCATTTACATATTGACAGAGAGATCTGGCGAGCTTGTAGCTATTATAAATTAAAAGATACCTTTGGCATTTTTCTTACCTGCTATGCAGCCATGTGATTGCTGAACATGATGGAACCAAAGAGAAGGAAGATACAACATTTCACCAGACTTCACAGTACATCTTAAAGGCTTTGCCTGAGCATATTCTGGGTATTGTTTCAGATCTGGACTTAAAGGATCTAAAGGGATCCAGGGTACCTTTGTGGATGAAAGGTTAATATGATCTTAATAGCTATTAATAAGATAATTATTTCTTCCAGAATTGAATCATTTTTTTCTTTTTAAGAGAAATATTTGAAAAGCACTGAAAATAGAATCCTGCACAATTATTAAGCAATACAACCAAATATCAAAGGATTTTTAAAAACAATTAGTGTGGAGATGGGACAGAGTTCCAGAAGGACAACCATCACTGCCGCCCTACACCGATCTGGGCTTTATGGCAGAGTGGCTAGACGGAAGCCTCTTCTCAGTGCAAAGCACTTGAAAGCACACTCGGAGTTTGCAAAAAAAAAAAACACCAAAAAAACCACCTAATGGACACTGAGACTGTGAGGAACAAGGTTCTCTGGTCTGATGAAACCAGGATTGAACTTTTTGGCCTCAATTCTAAACATTATATCTGGAGGAAACCAGGCACTGCTCATCATCTGCCCAATATCATCCCAACAGTGAAGGATGGTGGTGGCAGCATCATGCTGTGGGGGGGAGGGGTTTTTTTCAGCAGCAGGGACTGGGAGACTGGTCAGGGTTGAGGGAAAGCTGAATGGAGCAAAGTACAGGGTTATCCTCAATGAAAACCTGTTCCACAGAGCTCAGGATCTCAAACTGGGCCGAAGGCTCACTTTCCAACATGTGTCATGGCCCTGTCGGAGCCTGACTCCGTGGAGGAGGAGGAGACGGAACTAGGGGCGATGGAGGAACGACCGGAGGAGCAGGACAAGGCAGTCCTGGGTTCCTCGGGCCTGGGAAGGATCACCAGCGAGGGAGATGGGGCACAGGAGGACCAGGCGAGGGGGGAGGACAGGGCAGGCAGCGGAGCAGACGAGCAATTACCTCCCCCCCCCCCGATCCCCGAGCACGGAGAATGGAGAGGAGGCGGGATCAGCGCAGGGCAACCCAATGACTCGGGAGGAGGATCATGAACATATTTTTAAACTAATAAGATATAAAAATAGGTTTATAAAGTAGACTGAAAGTTACGCATACCTTCTCTGCCGTTTTATCTTCCAGAATATCAAATGACCCATCTTCTGAGATGTGGTAAGTTGCTGGTGGATATAACTCTGGAACATGAAGTACATATAGAAGCGTATTGTTTATGATTAACTCTGCAGTTCATACACACTGTGTATGTACCACAGCACCTCAGGGCAATGTGGCAAACTCACAGGAGCACCATGGGGTATTTTACCACTTAATACAGATTGTTACCCTTAAAACAGATTGTTTTACTGGGAATTATTTTTTCCAGAAATCTGAACTTGAATTTATATATAGCTGGGGGGGTATATTTATGTATATATTTATTTATATAAATGTTTTAAAAATAATATATAAGTCCACATATAAACACCTGTTTTAATATTAAGGACAAATTAGGCATTCTGTGGGAATTCATGACTGGAATTCTCTTTTCATGCTTTTCTTTTTAAGCCACACTGGGAAGAAGAGTTTGGAATGGGGCTATAGCACAACATAAATACCGTATAACTTTTTGATTAATCCAAATTCTAGCTCCCCAATATGTATCAGCATTGGAAAATTTTAAGCATAATATTTCCCCTTCAAAGTTAACAGCAATTTCAGAAGAAGGGAATTTAGCAAGGAGTAGACCAGCCCCCTCCCCCTTACCAACAGCATCATTCTAAAATGTCCCCACTTTCATGTAGATGCTTTTATAAATGTTTTAAAAGCAGGAAAGAAATCACAAATCCCATGTAATCCCTAGTTTGGTTACTGATTTCCCCCCCCCCCAGAAATTGTGCCAAAAGTTCGAGAGCTACAGTATAGCCTTCTACAGCACGATGTGTTCCAGATGTTTGACGAATATAACTCTCAAAATGCCCAGCCCACAAAATTTTTGCTCCAATAATCTATAGAGCCGTGATGGTGAACCTATGGCAAGTGTGCCACAGGTGGCACGCAGAGCCCTCTCTGTGGGCACGTGAGCCATCACCCCAGCTCAGCTCCACCATGCATGCGTGTGCACCTCCCGCCGGCCAGCTGGTTTTCGGGTCTCTGCCGCGCATGCGCAGGGTGCATGCGGGAGATGCGCATGCATGCACGGGGGGCGGGGCCGCATGCATAGGCAGGGTGCATGCGGGGGGTCGCGCACGCATGCGTGGGGGTGGGGTGCACAGGGGGGGGGTCACACACGCATTGCATTATGGGTGCACATGCACACGCGCGCTTTCGGCACACGACGACAAAAAGGTTAGCCATCACTACTATAGACTAACAGGTTGGGAAAGGTTATTGTAATGCATTATGCCCGGCACGCGAGCCGTCACCCCAGCTCAGCTCCACCACACATGCACGCATGCCTCCCGCCGGCCAGCTGGTTTTCGGGTCTCTGCCGCGCATGCGCAGGGTGCATGCGGGAGATGCGCATGCATGCACGGGGGGCGGGGCCGCATGCATAGGCAGGGTGCATGCGGGGGGTCGCGCACGCATGCGTGGGGGGGGGGTGCACAGGGGGGGGGTCACACACGCATTGCATTATGGGTGCACATGCACACGCGCGCTTTCGGCACACGACGACAAAAAGGTTAGCCATCACTACTATAGACTAACAGGTTGGGAAAGGTTATTGTAATGCATTATGCCCAAGTACAGGTAGTCTTCGACTTACGACCACAATTGAGCCCAAAATTTTCATTTCTAAGCAAGACAGTTGTTAAATGAGTTTTGCCCCTTTTTATGACATTTCTTGCCACAGTTGTTAAGGAAATCACTGCAATGAAGTTAGTAACACACTTGTTATGTGAATCTGGCTTCCTCCTTGACTTTGCTTTTGTAAGAAGGTCGCAAAAGGTGATCACATGATCTCAGCACAGTCATAAATATATACCAGTTGTCAAGCATCCAAATTTTAATCACATGACCACAAGGATCTTACAATGGTTGTGTGAAAAGCAGTCATAAATCACTTTTTTCAGTACTGTTGTAACTTCGAATGGTCACTAAACAAATGGTTGTAAGTCGAAAACTACCTATGTTTTCCTCGTCTGACTACAGTTAACATCTCCTGGGTGAACAAGTAGCCAAAGCAACAGAACAGGGAAGGGCCAAAAGAATCTCATGTTCTTATCCCTTTTCCAAGCTTCTCATAAACCTCAGCTGAATCGATCAAATGTGCACCTGTGCTGTATGGTGATTAGCCATGCTTTGCTTTGTTAAAAAAAAACCCCACAGTCCCTGCTGTATAGCAAAATATTGGGGAAGTTGAAGCCCAGGCATTTTTTGAATGACTCACAAAATATCAGCGTCATGTAGCTGACACCATTCCTATCCATTTCTCAAAATACCTACCATATGGGATGAAGGGACGGTCACTTGGCGGATGCAACAAAAAATGTTTCTCTCCAGAAATCACGCAGTATAAGTTTTCATAATGGTCTTTGTGTACTAAGATTGGAGGGAGAAAAATGAAAGACTGGGAAAAGGAAGAGGGAATGGTCATTTGTTACCTCCGTTATAAACATAGCAGAAAAATAAAGCACAAGCATGAATTTATAAGAACTAGCATAATTCCATATGCTTGCACTGTCCATGAATTCTGCTATCCACCAATCATTTTAAATACAGATTATAATGATATTCAGCAATCAGGATTGGGGGGGGGGGAGAAAACTCACCAGGTTTCTAGATAAGCCTTTCATTACGCAATTGCTGTGCCTGATTCCCTGAACTGAGTCCAAGCATCATTGACTGTTATTTGTAATCCTGTGTCTTCTGATCACCACTCCCACCCACCTCCTTCCCTCCAAAATTCTATCCAGATGAAGTAACTGCAACGTGGTAGTGGGGGAACTAGGTTCAGTTGTAGTAACAGTTAGGAGTAAGGAAGATATTTCAAATATTGTTCCCCAAAGGCAGAAATTTTCCTTTATTTTTTTAAAGACGTTTTGGTGCCCAAATTTGCCTTCCAATTATGAATTGCAGCAGAGAATGTCTATGGAGATTGTCAGTCATCCAGGTCGTGGTTGTCTCAAAGGTGCTTTTTCAAGAGGCAACTGGACTTTCTGGTTTTTATATGAAGACGTTTCGCTTCTCATCCAGGAAGCTTCTGAGCTGAAGTAGCTTCTTGGATAAGAAGCGAAACGTCTTAAAAAAAAAACCCAGAAAGTCCAGTTGCCTCTTGAAAAAGCACCTTTGGTGCAGCAGAGAATGTACTGATCTCATACGTACATGAGGTCACTGCAGAAGATTCTCCCAGCTAAAAAAAAAAAAAAAGTCAAATCAGAAAAAGGTCGGGGTTTCTGTTATCTTATCTTGCAGATCTTCTGATAAAGAATTTTATTTTCACTCAGTCAATTAGCTGCCTTTCTTAACATCCTTTCTAAATAAATCTGGAAGAAACAGCTGTTAATGTCTCAGAAATATATATTATCACTATTATGCACAAGGATGAATAATTTTATATTCTCAATGAAAGCAGCTGACAACAGGCTTATTTTCATTCTGTGTTTTTTTTTTTTCTTCCTAGCATTTTCCTGAAAATGCAGGGTCTGCTATTTTCAGATCACCCAAGTCTGATGTCGTGGGCTGAGAGAGTGAGTGGCCCAAAGTAAGCCAACTTTCATGGCTAAGGCAGGACCAGAACTCAGTCTCCTGGTTTCTGGCCTGGTGCTTTAACCACTAGACCAAACTGTCTTTCTCATGTTCATTCTCTTCAGATTTTTACCTAAAATTAAAACTCAGAGAATCAGACTCTAGGAATTGGAAGGGATCTAATAAATCATCTAATGCCATTTTCTGCAGTAGCCACCCACCAAGAAGATCCATCGCTAATCTAGGCAGACAATTCCACTGCTGAAGAGCTTTTATCAGCAGGAAATGTCTTCTAGTATTCTGCAAGTTTGGCAACACCCAGATATAATTATTTAAATAGATTTCACTGTACAGTTTTAGTGTTATAGTTAAAAAAAAACAATCTAACAACTTGGGATAATTGAACCTATATCCTCTGTAAACGTCTATAATAGGGTTTGGTTTGGGAGAAGGGAGAAAGTTAAACTAGATTAAATAAGCCAAATTCTTCTAGAGAATAATGGAAGAAACAAATACCACATTAATCACATACTAGCATTCACCATCACATAAACTAAATATGGGAATTCGTCTGAAACCAATGGTTTTACCTCTAAACTGGGTAAATGTATTCATGGAATTGTTGGACATAGTTAGGGATGTCAAAGAACTGCTGATAATACAGGTAAAATACAGAAAACACCTACACAAACACTTGCAGCATTTAACGAACTCTGGAGGATGTTGAAATTATGCAATACAATTAATTATTTCTAAATTTATTGTATTACACCATTTAACATATTATCCTTAGATCTTCAAAATTTCTGCTCTCGTTTTCTGCAAGCACCCACTAAAAAGCAGTAATTCACAGGTTTAAAACCAACAGCTCCAGTGGCCATTGAGAACTTCATGGGAAACAACTCCAGCTATTGGTGAAAATATAGCTATAAAAAGGAACATTGCACGAAGTTGAAAACCTCAACATGGTGATTGCAATTGCAGGATCAAAGTCATGCTCCTTTTCATGTATGTTGCAATGCACATTTTGAAATGCAACATGGCTTTGATTGAATGATTACAGCTTCGGTTGGACTTTTTCACACTGCCCCATAACATACCCTTATGTCACTCCTATAAATGGGAAGCAAAACTTGTGGTTTTAGGGCTTTATGAAACTCTTTAAAAACCTTTGGCTGGCCTGCATGTGTTTGACAAATTAAACATTTGATTTTTAATTTAGGATACACACAGAATAACATTAACTGCATTTAACAGCTTAAAATACTTCTGCTAAAGTCTTGGCAGGCAATCTCTACTACACCACCCAAAGGCTCTTGGTCATTGTGACCAACAACATCAAAAGGCATATAACTTATTATTTATATGGGGAACTACATGCACAGTAATAAAACCATCCATTTTGATTGCAACATCTCCATGAACAATGCAAACTTGGAGCATTCCAAAGCCAGAAAGCATCTGTCTACTATAGTACCAATTCTGGAATATTAGGATTTTAGTATTTACCCAGTGCTTCGCTCATCCAAGGTATCTCAGGCTCCACATCACCTATAAGTTCAGGAAATTCCTCAGTCAGGTTTGAACACTGTTTCTGCACATAGAACACCTCTGGAGAAGTTGTCTTTTGCTCCAAAATGTCCAAAAAAGCACTGAAAGGCATATGACGCTCCTCTGGCATAACAAACCAGTCCTGATAAACTGCATCAGCATAACCATTGGGGGTTACTGCCACACTCACCAGCTTGGAGTCCATTATTTGCCTGCATCAAAAATATCACAAGAGATTTATCATTGAGCAAGAAACACAGATTTATGCCAGAAAAAATAGTCATAATATTTTAGGCAAAAGTGGAAGAACACTCTCAGATGTGCTGGAAACATCATCATCAAGACATCATATAAGTGATTGAGGTGTGTGTATATTTTGTGTGTGTGTGTGTGTGTGTGTGTGTGTGTGTGTATATACACATACATACATACATACACATACATACACACACACACACACACACACACACACACACACACACACAGATAGGCAGGCAGGCAGGCAGGCAGGCATGTATATGTATACGTATATACGTATACATATACATATACATATACATACACACATATCCCATCTTTATTATTTGTAGCCTCCTACCTCAAGTAACCCAAGGTCCACTTCTTCAGAGCCGGCCAGTGGTGGAAAGCATTTCGGATTATACATGGTTTGTTTGGGCAGATCCATTCCCGGTAGAATTCCAGGGGAGGCGGAAGAATATCAAGGTATGGCACTGATTCTGACCAACACAACTCTATTTGCACAGAAAAAAAAAATCTATGAACACTGCAATCATTTTAGGGATTGACAACTCTGCCTAAAGTTTTTCTTGGAGCAGTTATAATTCTGTCATTCTTCCCAGATGATTCAGTAACAGACCCGTGAGTAGAATAATTCTTATACTGTACTCGATATTTTTGCTGTGCAGGCTGGGACTGCTGAGTGCTACAATTGAACGGGCCTAGGCTTTTGGTAATGTTATGCCCCATCTGCCTAGCTGTATTTCTACCAGGGCCGTCTTAACAGCATTATGGGCCCTGGGCAAAGCAGTGTACTGGGGCCCCTACGACAACTACTCACAGGAATAAAAATGTAAATGGTTGATAAAATTAAACATATATTTATTTTATTGGCACTTCCAACAAAATCGGTGTTGAAACATTAAAAACATGCTGTGCAGCAACAACTAATCAACATGATAAACATTTGAACAATACAAGAGGCTTGAAAAACACAATAATACTTATTAAGCCATACAGTTGCTGTATTTATATGATAGAAGGTGCATTGAAGGGTTAACATACACAGATTAGTATGGGGCCCCTATGCTCGTGGGGCCCACGGGGGAAGTGCCCATCAGGCCCATGCGTTAAGACAACCCTGATTTCTACCAACTGCCTCCATATGACACTTCATTATCATTGCTTCGTTACAGAATGTACAGCATTTTGTGCACCAGAACTCCCAATTTTGGAAAGTAGCACACACATTGGTTTGGAAAGCGGTCCAGGGTTATCATGATCCACTTGGGGCGCTACCAACTTTGCGATGCAAATATCCGGATGTTCCCTAGATGGCAGCAAAACTATGCCGGCTTTTTTATTTTGGAGGCGGATTTAGCAGTCGGGTTTTTTGTTGTTGTTGTTGTTGTTTGTTTGTTTTGCAGGTCTCCAGGGCAGAGAAGGAGGGCCATCCCGCGATCTTTGGATCGCCTTAACACAGAGCCCAATCGGCGAGAGACAACTTCTGCCATGACGCCACTAAATCCTAAAACCTCCCCCTGTAAAAAGAATGTGGTCTTAAACTCTGCAATATTCAGCATGGTACTAAATTACTATCGTTCTCTTTTCTTCCGGTTATTCTTAGACCATAAATGGATTGTATACCCTTACTTCCATTTATGCACTGGTAGAACCGGGGGGGTGGGGGGGTTGTAGCTTTCTCTGTCTCTAACGTGCCTCTCATCATACAGACACACCCCGCTCACCCCGGGCTTCGGTGGGAAAATCAGCCAAACAGCGCTTCATCGCTCGCAACATCCCCTTTTTCCTTTCAGCCTCCGCCATCGGGGAGTCTTCTCTGCGCGTACACGCAGACCGACCGGCCTTAGCCCACGCCCATTCCCAGGCTCCGCCTTCTCCCTCCGCAGAGGAAGACGCTGCACGCGCCTCACGGCTCCGCTCCCCCCACCACCACCCCACCCCGGTCGAGAGGCAGAAGGGAAGCGTTTGTGTCTTGAGCTGACAGAGGGCTCAGGCCGCCTTGAGCAGTTTCTCTGGAGGAAAACGTGTTAAATATAAACCCCAGCAGCGCCACAAAAGAGTCACACACACACAGCCCCCACAAAATAAAGAGTGTCCAAAATTGTGTTGGATTTCAGGTTCTGCAGTTAGGTTCAGTCTGAAGACAGAAGTGTCTTCAGCCCTAGAGATGCCTCATCGCACAAGCACACCCCAGCTGCAAAAATTCTAATTAGGTTTCACTTGTTGGCAGAAAAATGCCAAAAGCAAGCCACAGTATACTAATATTGGTTCAAAGGATGCAGTTTCAGCTTACTTCCAAACCAAAGTTAAAGTATATAATCATTAAAATATGCTTTTTGACAACAACCCAGTTAAAATACTGTCATCCCAATCCAGACCACAAATTCAATGGTGATTAAGGAGTATGTCTCTTTAGTTTACCTTAAGCACAGTGGATAATCCTGCCGAGTCCAGACTCACAATCATTTTTTATATTTATCAGACTTGTATGTTGCTCATCTTGCTGAAGTTGACTCTCCTATCCATTTCCATAGGTAAGAGTTTATTTGCAAAACATACAATGCAAATGTTGTAAAACATGCAAATGCAAACACCTAATATTCATATAGTCACTTCTCGTGAGATGGGCAGCTATATATATTTGATTAATTAATAAATAGTGCCTTTGAATCAGTCTTGACTCCTGCCAACTCCCAGGACAATACTCTACAGTTTTCTTGGCAAGATTTTTTGGAAGTGGTTTGTCATTGTTTCCTTCATAGGGCTGAGAAATAGTGCCTGGCTGAGGATCACCTAGCTAAGTGCCTAAGGCAGGACTGGAACTCATAGTCTCTGAGTTTCTAGCCTAGTGCCTGAACCATTACTCCAAAGTGGTTCTCCTAAGCAGTATTGTGGAATCAAAGTATTTTCTGTAGCAAAACTATAACTATTACTACAATTACTACCATCTGTACCATATTAGCACACAATGTTGTACTAATGTTTCTTCCCATTATAGCTAGGTTGGCTAACAGATCATTGCTGAAACATATGGAAAAACAATTGGCTCAGTTACACACTCTCTCTCTCTCTCTCTCTCTTTCTCTCCCTCTCCCCCTCTCTCTCTTTTTGCTATAGGCTATTAAACATACATTTATTTTAAGGCCACTGTACAGGTGGTCCTTAACTTTAATGCTCCATGGACATCATCTTAAGAGGGTTGACCTGCAAAATGTACATTTGCACATACTGCACAGGAAACTGATTTATAGGATAATAATTAGTGATATGTTAAGGAACTTTTGCCTATTTTCTCAGTTCAAAATTACTGGGGGAAATATAGCATATTCTACTTTATTTTGTAGCCCCACTGAGTTCATCAATTGCCTTAACAAAATCATAGTAAACAATAGAATGAAAATAAATTTGTAACAATAAATTTGTTTATTGAAATTTAGACATTGAATACAAATGAATGCAGAATTAAAAATACCCCCCAGAACCGCTCACAGTGCAAACCCCCAACAACCATTAAAACAATTTTCAAATAATTAAAAAAGGACATTGTAAAAGATTCATATTCCATTAAAGTCAAGATACAAAACACAATTTATAAATAAGAAGGTTTAGGGTTGTTTTCTCCTTTTAAACAAGTGTAACATAAAAAGGGAGTGTTGAAAGAACACAGATAAAAGCTATCTGTACCCTAGGCTTAGATACATTGTGTAGACATGGCTTACTGTATTCCTAATTTACAGCAGGTTAGCCCAATATATAAGCAGCCCAGCTTCAGCTTATTATTTACAAATAATACAGGATATTCTTTTTTTTAATCTAGAGAAATAACAATTTAGTCAGCAGTACCCGAAGGGCCGTACAATAGCTGCTCTGCATTCTGAATCTGTAATATTTTAAATATTGGATTCTGTAGATCCAGTGGCTGAGTGCACATACATGACAATGTTATTTATGTTTTAAAACACTGCCCTCAGTGTTGGCTGGTTCTTTCTTTGGGATCAATAAGTTCTGGATCACTGGAGTGAAAAGGAGAAGTGAATAAGTCCCAATATCAAAAAGATATTTATACAAAAAAGAAAACAAGTACAGGTACGTAACAGGACATTCATATGTAGAAACACCAGATACATATATATCTATAACTGGTGTGCACATATTTCAGCCTTTGAAAGTTTTCCTGTGTTTCTATAGAAACAGGGATAGGTCTCATTTGCATGCACAGTATTTTTTTTTATAAAGGCTCTTTTTGAAAAGAGAAATAGTATAAGAAACTTTAAATCACATTAAGAAACATTTCAGAAAACACAGAGACAATATGCAAATGTGACATCAGAAATGGATCTTTTACAGTCTCTCTTTGAGTTTTTTTTAATACATAGAAATTGCATGCATACATTAAAAACAGTAGAAATAGAACAGATTGAAATACGGCATTTGTATTTTTCCTCTCCCTAGATAACATGTTGAAGTTTCCTTAAAGGGCTAATGGACATCCATAACAACATCAGAAAAGCTGCATGCAGTTGAAAACAAAAAGTATGCTAGCTGACATTTTACTGTCACAAAATCATCTTATAATCTAACTTTTAAAAAAGCAATGCTCCAAAGTTTACATTTGAATTACTATAAGGTGCCACCAATGACTAAAAAGTGTATTTTACATCAAGTATTTTCCATGGAGAACATGTAGGCTTTTCTCTTGGTTCTTCCTGATCGCATAGAGAAAATAAAGGAGGTCAGAATCTCATGGAACTCAAATGGCTTTGAGAAATTTTATTGGCTGAGAATATTCATTCCCAATGCCCAAATCATATATATTAGTGGGAAAATAAAGGGCACTTCAAAAGACAAACATATCCCAATTTTTAATTACAAACTCATTTACATTACTGTTTAACTGCTAACTCTACTTACAATGTCTCTTTTCCATTCCAGAACTTTTTCATTCTATTTCGCTCCTTGAATCAACTGATTCTCAGTCCTATAACTTTTCTAGAAGCCTTCGGTATGCCTTTAAACAAAATATTAGAAATTACAGGCCTATCCATTCCTCCTTAAATATCTACTTACTCAAGACTCACAAAACTACAGTTCTAGTTCACATCCAAGTCCCCATCTGTATTACAGTATTTTCCTACCTGGGTCTATGAAAATAAATATTTCCTGATCTAAGAATAACACAATGAAACTTATTCACTGGAAACTGCTTTGAAATTAACAGGGGTTTTGATGTTGCCTCTTATCCAAGGCAGTCCCTGATTAATCATTACTTGTTAATGCTTGAGGTATAAATTATCAGCAAGTTGATTTTATTTCCAAAGACATTTGAAAGTTTGACCCTGTCAAGGTTGAATAGACATTCTGAATTTCTCATTGTTCATGCCACAGGATATCTGGAAGCATGACTTCTTTACCTGAGTGCATGTGTTCCAGCATAGGAAAGATTCCTGAGCATTGAACACTTTTTACAGTCTAGATATGAACAGGAAGAAGATATTTTGGCTATTAAGACATTTCCCAACCTGGATGTGTAGAAAAAAGCCACCTTAATTTTCATTTAAATTAAGAGCATATTCCAGCAGTCTATCCTTAGCAATAAGACTCTTTTTCTTGTGTCTCTGGGATTCAAACATCTATAGCTGGAAGGAAAAAGCTCAGTTTTAAGAAGTGTGTCAACTATCATTCAAATCTATTCAGAGAATTATCTAAACAAATCCAGAAATGACATAATTAAACAGCACTAACTGCTCCAAATCCCCAGCCTTGGAGTTCAATGGACAGCCAAAACGGGAACAGCTCTGCAGATTTCTTTAACACTGCAGTGGTGCTGGATGAAAGCCAATGAGATTCAGACAAAAAGCTATACCACAGGTGGCCAGCTATCTGGAGCAGTGAAGACAGATGTTCACATGACAGTTTACAAAATGCAAGTAGAAAAGCCATTCAGGAATATCTAAATCAGCCTATTCCACCATGGCGCCCTCTAGATTGCCTGTGAGCGCAAATCTTCAGAATTTTAATTTAGACCATACCAGCTAGGAATTCTCAACAAAGTTGTTTTAACCTCAACAAATCTAGGAGGCAGAAAAGGGAGGCTAGGCTACAACAGTGAAGCCATTTATTAAAATGATCAGATCACCAGTAAGAAACACTGCTATTCTCTAACCTGAGAGAGTAGTATTAAAGTTTTATAACTTTATTGTTTTAAAAAGGTTTCTTTTTTATCAGTGAATACTTCAGACATGTTAGGATTAATAAATTCAATTCAATTCAATACAAAGGGTACCATAGCTGAAAAGATGTAGATCTGCACTTACTTTCCTTCTTTATTTGAACAAAGGCAACGTGCTAATTGATACAAAATTGGAGAAGTCTAATGTAGAACACAGTAAGCTTTAGTTATGTTCCAGTGTAAGGGAGGAAAGGAAATAGAATAGTAATGTCATAGCAATCAGTATTTCCTGAACACTAACACTTGGATTGTTTTCAGATTTCAGCCATAGACAGAGAAAGGGGATCTCTCTTTTGGGAATTTAGGAATATCTGAAGCTTTCCCAGAAGATGTATTGATTACAAGCTTTCATCACTCTGTTCTGTGACTCTTTTCTATCACTACCCCTTCCCCATCATCTCCACCTTTCTACATTTCTATATCCACAAAAACAGAACAGTGCTAATATCATGAGTCCAGTAGCTGACGCCACTGACATAACCCAGCAGTAAGAATTTTTTAAAAATGGATAGTTATTCAACTGCAACAATTTGACTCTGATGGATCTGGTTTTACATAAAACCTGAGAAATGTACAACTACTTTTTAACTACAGGTTTAAAAAGCCTTTCTTTTAACCAACAAGCTTTGTAATAAATCTCTGGACGTTGAACCAAAGGATAGGTGTTTTGTGGAAACAAATGTCAATGAAAAATAGAGCACAGGATTTTCTTTAAACAGAAAACAGAAGCAGAATGATCATAATGCTAAATACAAAATTAAAATAAAACATATTGGCATAATAAAAAGGAATAAGGAAGCAAAATTCAGTAATGCAGGCTAGAGCAGAAAGCAGTTCTATAACCTACCTGCTGTCCATCAGTATATTTACTGTATCGAATCTCTCTCACTATAAATGTGGAAAAGATATCAAAATAACCGTAACTACAAAACCCAGGTAAAAGTTTCAGAATTATAATCATAGAAATAAATTAATAAATAACAGTTGTAATAGTCTACGCCTAGTTTGAGATAACATTGCAGAGGGACAAAGCTATTTCAGCTTGATCTCATTCTATTAAGTCAGCAGTTTCAAGCTGGGCCACCCCTGGACCATTGACCAATTCTCTTTAATTGCTAGAATGGTTTTTAAGCCAAATATTTCTTATAACACTCTTAGTGGAGGAGATAGGCACAAGGGGATTAGTACTGTGACCAGCACATTTTAAAAAGTTGTGGACAGAACTGTTTCTGTTAAAAGAAAAGATATTTGCCCATTGGATTAAAAAAACCACCCCAAAGTGTTATTTCAAGTTGTCAATATGATAACGTTTCATCAGTTTTTGTGTATGGTTCTCAGCATTCCATTAAAAGTGTTTGTTGTTGAAAACAATAATTAAAGTTTTTTATCCATACGTCGTTCAACAGCTTGTAGCAGTAACTCTGAGTATTGTTCCAACAAGGCAAGAGTTTGGTCATCTCCAAAGTGCCGAGGGCTAGATAAAGTTTCACCACTGCCTTCCCCTAATGGCATTCCAACTATATTTTGTGGTTGCATCAGTTGATCTTTCTTCCTTTGAAGTCCATTGCCATCTTTCAGGGAATCCAATTCTTTTTTCATCACAGAGAAAGTTTCAGTCAAGAGACCGGAAATCTTATCTTTATCAGGCGAAGATTCCATGTCAGTAGATACCTGAAAAATAAATGCAAACAGATTTGTTTTAGAGCTAAGTTTTTTATATTAGAAAAGTAAAGGAATAAACAAAAGCTATTAGCGTTAAATCCTGTGTTGCAAGATTATCACTTGTAATCATAGAAGAGTGTTTAAAACTCAAGTCACCCTTCCTCAATCTGGGCATTCTTCAGGTATATGGATTTGAAAATAGACGTCAAAAGAATACTGTAAGTTTTATGCCTATGGCTCCGAGCTCCAGGCTGCCACGTGATTGCATTGCTTTTGATGTAGAAAAGAGCAAAGAGCTCATTCCCTTGAAATCCCTCTTCAATCTCTTTGGTGTGCAGATGAGGGAGAAAGGGAAGGATCAGAGGAGAGGACGAGAAGGGCAAGGAGAGATTGCCTGCTTGCTTTTTTTTTCCCTCCCCACCCTCTTGCAAAATGGAAAGATTGGAGAGAAAGAGATTTCAAGAGAGTACTGTAAACTGTTTGTATAGCATGTCCATGACCCCCAGCCCGAGGCTCCAGACTGCTGGCGCAGTCACATTGTCTTCAATGTATAGAAGAATAAACAGCTTTCTTTCTTGCAATCCGTTTCTCTCCAATCTCTCTGCTCTACAAGGGGAGAAGGGAAACACAGGGTAGGCAGAAGGCAACATGTACTGACTGTAATTGCATTCACGTGACGGAGGGATCCTACAATGGTCATAAATGGCCATAAATGGGCCATAAAATTATTTCTTCAGCACTGTCATAACTTCCAATGTTCACTGAATGAATGATTGGTAAGTGAGGGCTACCTGTAATCATTTTAAAAACAACAATATTTGCCTTCTTCCTCTTCTGATGAATTTTAAAAATCAA
This sequence comes from Thermophis baileyi, assembly GCA_003457575.1. Taxonomy (NCBI): domain Eukaryota; kingdom Metazoa; phylum Chordata; class Lepidosauria; order Squamata; family Dipsadidae; genus Thermophis; species Thermophis baileyi. The sequence continues at coordinate 1,968,373 of QLTV01003461.1, read as the reverse complement.
GCCAAACAAATGCATTTCATGATGTTTCTAAAGGTCTTTGGTCACTTGGAAGTAAAGAAAAAGTAAGGAGCTGCTAAAGTCTTATGAATACATAATTATAATACATATTTTGGCCTTCAGCTGTAGCAGGTCAGCAGCTTGAAATTCTTTCGGCTTACCTTCTGGTTTGCTAGTGTAGTTACATCTGGTTTGTAATCACACACAAGAAAAAGAACAGATGTCTGTTCTTTAATGGAATTTTTTTTTTGCTCCTATTCTTAGCTATATATTTCTGAATTAATAAGTTAGTTTTATACATAAGCAGTGTTAGATCTAACAAACAAAGGGGTGACTTACCAGGTGATATATCTGGATGGCCTTACGCATACTGTCCTGGAGCTCGGACACTACATGCTTGCATTGCTCAACACTGATTGAAGAACCTGGTAGTGTGGAGGAACAAGAGAACATAAATACCAAACAGAAGTATAATTTCAGTCTGCCCTATGATTCACTACTGAAAAATACTACTGATGTCATGCAAAATCATGTCAGTTTTGGAGAAGTCACTGATTGTGAAGCATTTGATTATCGTTACCATTCACGAAATGTATCTTAATGCAAACATTGTCAGTTAATTTGATTTGTCAAAGAAAGCATGCTGAGGCACTAATTAGGCCTATCCACAACCAAAGTTGCTTTGCCTTTATTTCCATCCCATCAATAGGCATATCCAAAATAGTAAAACAGTATTTCTCCAAAAAAATAAAAAAAAAAGTAAAACAGTATTTAACAAAAAAAAAAAAAAAAAGTGGGGGGGGGATAGTTTTTAAAAAGTGCAAGAATAATGTGGATTGTTTAGGTTCGGCTTAGCCAATTCAATCTGAACCTGCCAGACTTTGGTTAAACAGCTATGATCACAATCAGTGATCCTAGTCTAAAAGTCTGCTCCCAATTAAAAGAAAGAAGTACATCATAGCTATCTGAAATCTGAGTACTAGAAATTAATAATTTATACATTAATTCATATAATCCCCCAAAGCAACTTTAACTTACTGAGAGAGATACAATTTAAGGTACTGATGGTGATAGAAAGTCTATTTTAGCATTACATCACTTTGTTGCAATTATTAAAAGGCAAGTTTAACTTTGGTTGCTTGCTTATCTGCCATCCCACTAATTAAGCAGAGTCAAACATATAAAAGCATATAATGACACACAATGAGACACGATAAATGACATAAAAAGGGATAGACATACACATATGCGTAAGCCTTTATGTCCTGAAAAAGATAACATTAAAACCCACCAAAAATCCTCCTATAATTAAATATATATATATATTTTAAGCAAAAGAACTGCAAGAACTGAGTGGATTCAAGATAAAGTCTTGCTCAACTCATGCACTTGATAACCACTGCATACATTTTGGCAAAGATCTAACCATTTCCTTCTTTGGGATTTTTTTTTCCAGTTTTCCAACCTATCCTATAAACCTGGGATTGCCACATTCAAAAAAAAAAAAACCATCAACACAAGCTATAATATCGGAGTTCCTTTCATTCTTCACATTCTTGTTAATTTACAGTATGAATAATCTCTATAATCTTGTTAATTATTCTTCCTGAATGAATTATGAACCATTCTCTTTTCATTACAAGTGCAATTCTCCCATTATTATATATTTACATTGCTGTTGAAATCAATCAATGCCAATGCAGATGTATGGACATGTTGCTTATGGTATCTAAGCACTCCAAAATTCTTAGATGAATAATGTACAAGACTTCAGAACTAATGACAATGAACTTTCAGCCATGAATAGCAGATGGCCATTGTGATGACCATACTTCATCTCCCATGTTATTTTCTTCCATAATGAGAAATATGTGCACAATTGGTAGATGGAAAAGGACTGAAAGCAGATGTTAGATAACTTTTCCCAAGGCCCAAAGTTGCATGCAAGGCATTAGTAGGATATAAAATGACACTCACTCCTGCCCACAAAAATCCTTTGTTCTAATGTGATTGAGCAATACAATTTATGTGAGACATATTTCAAGGAAGGAATTTCTATAACAAAACGTGAAGCCTATTCAGAGGTGGGTTCCTCCTGGTTCGCACCAGTTCTATAGAACCGGTAGTAAACCGGTGGTGACGTCACGGAGCCGGTTCTGTAGGTGCCGGTCTGTGGACGCCACCATCTTTTTTTTTTTGAATTATTATTATTTTTGGGGGGACCTTTTTTTTTGGAATTTTTTGCTGGTTTTTGCTTCTGCGCATGCGCAGAAGCAGAGTTTTCGGCACTGCTCATGTGCCGCCATCTTGTTTTTGGCGCTTTTTTTTTTGCTATTTTTTGCTTGTTTTTGCTTCTGTGCCTGCTCTTGATATTTTATGGGATAGCATTTTATCAAGTTGATTTAATTGTGTTGTTGTATTAATTGATATTTTTGTTGAAGCTTTATTGGTTGCTATAAAAGCGCTTTAGAAATGGATGGTTAAAAATTAATATTGTTTTATAATATATCTGCTATTCCCTACCAATATAACCATTTTATTCAAATTGGTGAATAAATTATTTCTGGATAAATCCACTGTAAAGAGGACTAAGACATGTCTTCGTCAGTGAAACTGCTTTGGTTGCCCTGTGAAATCATCTTTGCTGCAAGGAAGACAAGGGCAGAGCTGCCGTACAACAGCTTTCAGTATTACTGACCATGATATCCTTCTGGAAAATTTAAATTGGGTATGTGTTGAACACATTAACATTGGCTTTGCTCAAATTTGGATGTTATGCCATCTGGGAGTTTTCTGCTTAATACTATACAATATTATTAACACTACAGCAGCACTGTATCTTGCTGTTTAACAACTACATTAAACTGCTGAACGATTCAAAGGTTTAGAATAAAGTGCTACCAGTTTTCTGATGCCACCACAGCTTTCTCTTCTTCATCAAGTTCAGATGTGGTGGTAGAAATGTCTGACCATGGAACTGAATTAAATGGAATAAGAGCCAATAAAGCAAAATTCAGGTCCTGTTCATGAACTGATTTGTCTTGGTAAAGATTATTCAATCTGTTTTAGGAGATCTAGATGATTGCATTCATTGCTTGGGAATACTTCTAGATCTAATTTTGCCTTTAGAACAAGTAAGAGTAGCAGCTAGTGGGGGGGGGGTAAATTTGGCCTCGACCTCAAATTTTGGCACTTGTTAGCTAATTTTTTATATTTAAATTATTCAGATTATGTCTTACTTATTTGTGACCAGGTCTAATTTTACTTGATAGAGGAGATAGCCTTATGTCAGCTAACACAGGCTATGCTGCTCTCTCATCTTAGTTACTGCAAATCTCTGTATAAGGGACAGCCAAAAACTTCCAATTAAAGAGAAATACTCAATGTAGCTGGTATTAAAACATGCCAACATTTCATCCTTTTTATTGCTTTATAGTTAATTTCCTATCTTAATTCAACGTGTTGGTTAACATATAAAGCATTTCACAGCCTACAGTTTTTGAAGCAATGATTATTTCAATTTCATACTCAAACCAAGAGTTGATATCCACAGTTGGCTTTTTAGGATTGGACTCAAGTGCTCTACAACTATTTTGTCAATAAGACACAGAGTTTATTTTGTAGTATTTTCAATGCTAAAGCAATTAAATTGATATCATTTTCCTATTTTCGTTTCAGTTGTCTAAAATTGCTCTTCAAATGTTACCACTACAAGAGAATATTTGTAGCTCAGGGTTCAACTGTACAATAGCAATAGCAATAGCAATAGCACTTAGACTTATATACCGCTTCATAGTGCTTTACAGCCCTCTCTAAGCGGTTTACAGAGTCAGCATATTGCCCCCAACAATCTGGGTCCTCATTTTACCCACCTCAGAAGGATGGAAGGCTGAGTCAACCTTGAGCCGGTGAGATTTGAACCGCCGAACTGCAGCTAGCAGTCAGCTGAAGTAGCCTGCAGTGCTGCACTCTAACCACTGCGCCACCTCGGCTCCTTTAGTGACTGTTTGAAGTTACAATGGCACTGAAAAAAGTTATTTATGACTGTTTTTCACACTTATGACCATTGCAGCATCCCTATAGTCATGTGATCAAAATTCAGACACTTGGCAACTGACTCATATTTATGACGGTTGGCGTGTCTCGGGGTCATGTGATCACCTTTTGCGACCTTCTGACAAGCAAAGTCAATGGGGAAGCCAGATTCACTTAACAACCATTTTGCTAACTTAACTGCAGTGATTCACTTAACAAATGTGGCAAGAAAAGTCATAAAATGGGGCAAAACAAATGTCTCGCTTAGCAACAGAAATTTTGGGCTCAATTATGGTCATGAATTGAGGACTGCCTGTACTTTGAACTGTTGTTTTAAATTTTTTTATTAGATTTTTAAGATATGTTAAATCCCCTGAGAAAAGTTCCATTTCAAACATTTGTTTTCAAATAAATTTAAATATTTTTTTAAAAATCTCTTGTAGTAAAAATATGCTCAATGTCAAATATGCTTAATGTAAATAAACTAAGTTTACATTATCTGCAATGCAAACTTACTCCCACCAGCTGAAGTGACTTGTGATACAGAGGTATATTATAGCTTTGAAATCCAACAGAAAAACCTGTATTACGGAAGACACTTAATTTTCTGCAGGTGGGTTTCTGCTAGCCTAGAGGAATCTTCTCCTTTCTCCATGTATATATGCCCAAGTCTGCTCCTGAGAGTCTTTCAACTTTTCGGAACAGATTTTGGGAATGTATTCTGCAGGGTGGAAGATGACAAATCTTCATCTCTTGCAAACATTTCTGTAAACCCCCCCCCTTCCCCCATATTTCATTCTACTATTGTATAAGCCATGGTGGTGCAGTGGTTAGAATGCAATACTGCAGGCTACTTCTGCTGACTGCTAGCAGTTCGGCAGTTCAAATCTCACCGGCTCAAGGTTGACTCAGCCTTCCATCCTTCCGAGGTTGGTAAAATGAGGACCCAGATTGTTGGGGGCAATATGCTGACTCTGTGAACCGCTTAGAGAGGGCTGTAAAGCACTGTGAAGCGGTATATAAGTCTAAGTGCTTTGCTATTGCTATTGCTACTAAAACTTAAAAAGCCTTGGAATATTTGGAATCTAAATTCTAGATGTTACATTTTTTTTCTTCAGCAGCAATACCTCACAAAGATATATATATATATATATTTTTGCCAATTGTCTCATGTTTCTTACACTGCTTAAGTGTTAGCACACAGTATCAGAAAAGCTGAGAATTTAATTCTGTAAGTTCTGGCAACATTGGGCATAAAATCCTATTTTCCACAATACAGAACATTACTTAAAAGCTTTACTGCTTGCTTTTTCCCCTATTCTTAACTTTCCTTTTGAAGAAGAAAAACATGAGAGCTGTAATATTTGCATGCACCAAAGCAAAATGTAAGTAAAAGGGGAAACAGAAATAGAAAAAAAATAACGTCAGACTGAAATGTCTCACCACTGAAACGATGGCTTATGGAACAGTGCAGATAGGACAAGACAGTCAGAAGCTAGATGGAAAGAAACATGATGGAATGGAGAAGCGGTTCACAAAGACAAAAGACAGAAGGGGGGAGGTAGGAGATGGATATCTGTGCACACCTGAGTCATTTCCATTTGTAGGAGATCTTGGCCCACTTTGTTCATAAGAGCAATGCTCATTGTTAGCTGGCACATAACTAGCAGTGGCAACTTTGTCCATGCATTCCAGTGGTAGTTTTTCTGGAGAAATCAGATGCAGTTCATCCGAAGGCTCTTTTCGCTTGGAATTAGTTATTCTTGGCTCAAGTTGGGCTTTGGACCTCAATTGTGTTTGGTTCTCTTTCAGAGCGTCTGCACAGGGACTCAAAGGACTACTTTTACCAAGGCCAAGAGGTCCAGATGCTTGACTTTCCAATTTCAAGGCCCAGCCTTCAGGAAACGACTGCTTCTTTTTCCCAACAGCACCAGGTGACTGAGGAGATTCTGATCCTAGCAGAGTTTTTGACTTTGTCTTTGGTGAGAAAGAAGCTAATATTGGTCTATCAGGTAGAGGCTTCGGGATGTCAAGGGTCAAATGAGCTCGACTAGATGCCAACTTGCTCTGAAAGGACTGGGGTGACGAAGAGCTTGCAGTTTGCTGAATAGAAGGTTTCACTGGGCTGTTGTCTTTCACAAATGGCTTATTCTTCTCAATGTCCTCTAACAGATTTAATCTTGTCTTCTCTGATACTTGTGGGCTGATTTTCACTTCATTCTGGTTTTCTGAACTATCACCAAAGCACAGATTCTCTCCCATAGACACACTACGGGACATCTTGGCCATGAAACTTGTGGTAGGACTCATATAGGACTTTGGTTTTGCAGCTTTAATGTCTTTGGCTTGCAAAAAGCTGGAATTCTCCATCTTCAATAGTGTTGCAGAAAATGTCTGACAATGGTTGGATTTTGGCTCCTTCTCACCTACCGTTAGTGCCTGAGGCCGCTGCCTGACAGACAGCATCACACCAGGAATTTTATCTGTAGAAATGGAATAAATAAATGCACAAAACTGGTCTGGAGCAATTTGTGCAGTCAGAATTAAAATAGCTCCAGCTTCTAAATGTAATTATTTCACTTCAATTTCTGGAAGAAATAGTAAGCAAAATAACAATGTTATTTCAATATTTTTGAACTACCGTATCACACTTTGTTCCACATATTTTTCTCTAAACATCATTACCTTAATTTCTGTTGGAAAATTTTAGACAAGAAATAGTGTTACATGTCCTATTTGGGTCTTTTGCTCTGTGTAATATGCAATAAACCACAGGAAAGTTGCAATAACTTATCTCCTTTAAGCAAAAAGTAGCCATAGAATAATAATCCCAGTTTGTTATTGCCAACACAGAATTTGTGATATTTATTCTGCGAGTAGTGCAAAATACTAAGAAAAATAAATGCAGTCCCAAAGAACACATGTAATATGGATTTTAAAAAAAAGTGAGATGCCAGTCCCTAGACACTGACTTATTACCAAGACGTTCTGGATGCTTTAAAGTCTATTGGGCTAAACTCCTGTCTACAACAGAGAATTCAAAGCCCTTTCAAGCTCAGCTCACCAGGGCAAAAAAGAAGGAGAAGCAGTTACTGTTTTCATTGCTTCTTCCTCTCCTTTTTCTTTATTTCTTTATTTCTTAAAACTATTGCCCTCCCACTGATGTCAAAGGAAGCAGGAGAAGGAAAATATGTTCAGGGTTTCTGTAGGTCTCTCTGAATTCTGTTTCATGTCAAGGACATGGGAGGATTGCCAAAATCTCATTCAGCACACCAACAGAATGCTGCCTGATCCATTCACTTTTCCCCACAATTGATAGGGAGGGAAGGGCAGCTAATGTTTTCACGGGGCTTGGGAGGGACACCTGGATGAGACCAAATCTTCTTTTCTGGGGGTAGATCTCTTTCCCACTCTTTTAAAAAAAAGATCTAGGTAATCTTTCCTTTCCTTTCAGGGCTCACTGGACTTGTAGCCTATTTTTAAAAAAAAAACATTGAGTGTCAACTTGCCCCTTTTTGTTATCAGATGTAGGAATTAGCTTTCCCTTCTGATCAGTGTCTGCCCATCTCAACCCACCTCTGAGACTGATCAGTAACTAGATTTTGTAGTGAGAACTTGTGATTTCTGAATGAAAACATTAAGGATTTTCAGCCTCACAGACAGATTCCCGTCGTGGAGTCATCACTCTAACCATTTCATAGAAGGCACTTCCTTACCATTATGAACAAGATCGTGAACTGATTGGGATTTCCGCAGCACCACCGCTCCATCACTATCTGGGAAAGACCCAACAGATCTTCCACGTCCTCTGTTGATCTCTACAGCAGACTTCCTTTTTTTCTGCATATAAAGTGACCTAATGGAATTAATATCATTTTGAAAGAAGCCATTCTCTGTGGGCATGTGCTGATGGTCAAGCCCATTTTTCAGCAGTTCATTGGTAAGTTGCTTTGGCAAAGCAGACCCTTCAGTAGATTTCTTATCCAGTACCAGCTTTGATGCAGAAAATGAGGGTTCCCTATGGAATTGAAGACAGGACAATTTGATTGACAATTACATGCCATCATAATGTCACATTTCTACCATCTACTACTACATAGCATCATTATGTTGCATTCTTGCCAACTACTATAAAATAGAGTAGTTCTATAAAGGTGTTTCCTAAGGTCATTAAATAATATTTAAGGCTAATTCTTTCCACACAAAAAACTTTCTTATAGAACAGTTGCCAATAAGAACAGAAGCACTAATCCTGCATGGCTATATCTGACAGAATGATTTAGGAAAAGAAGGAATTTGTACTATGCAAGGCATAGTAACTCTCTGTTATTATCAGAGTAATCTCTAAATATGAGATAGTTGAGATCTTACTGTGAGATAGTTGGCATGGCTATGTCTGAGTAGATGATTTAGTGAAAAGGAGGACGTTGAAGCAAGTAAATTTGTTATCAGAGTAAGCTCCGCTTGACTTACTACGCAATATAGGCAGTTGCTCTGGTCTCTTGTATGCTGACAAACAGAAAACCAAATACTTCCCAATAGAATAAACACCTTTATCCAATACACAAAAACAATAAGCTTCACATTTCATCATACATAATATTTCTATAATAAGATATGAAATATTCATGCATCATTGAAGAGTAAGCATCTTTGTCCCTCACCTAATGAAAACAGATTGGAGCTGATTAGTAAAGAAGAATAGACAGTATTTTTTTACCATTCAAGATGAATGAAATGCTGAAGTAAAATAAAATGCCTAAACAGCAAAGACTAAATAAAATTTTAAGGTTCGATCTTCATTAAACCATAAATGGACTGTATCTATTCAGCCTAAGAAATAAATGCAGCTATAAAGTATCTTGATCAAACATGGCACACTTTGGCTTTTGTGCTTTTCCTGAAAATATGCATCAAAAAGATTGGAAGCTTCATTTAATCTCATCTTGTTTCTCAGATCTAGAAAGTATACCACCTTAGCTCTCCCTGTCTGAGCAAAGCTTGTTTTGCATTCATAAAAAATGGAACTCTACCTGAGTACTGGAAACCGAGAGAGAAACCGAGAAGAAATACTGTTTTCCATTCTCTCCAGGGTCCTACATGATCCATCTGTCATTTAAAAAGGAGGAAAAGTACTCAAATTAGGGATGAAAAGCTGCAGGAGATTTGGATATGAAATTTCAGCAAGAGAAACTTGACTTGGGTTTTTCTATTTTGCGTACAATGTACAAGAATGTTCTTTCTGCGCCAACTCAGGAAGCTCAAATTGCCCAAGGAGCTGCTGATACAGTTCTACAGAGGAATTATTGAGTCTGTCATCTGCACCTCTATAACTGTCTGGTTTGGTTCTGCAACCCAACAAGACAGACACAGACTTCAGAGGATAATTAGAACTGCAGAAAAAACAATTGCTACCAACCTGCCTTCCATTGAGGACCTGTATATTGCACGAGTCAAAAAGAGGGCTGTAAAAATATTCACTGACCCCTCGCATCCTGGACATAAATTGTTTTAACTCCTACCCTCAAAACGACGCTATAGAGCACTGCACACCAGAACAACTAGACACAAGAACAGTTTTTTCCCTCACGCCATCACTATGCTAAACAAATAATTCCCTCAACACTGTCAAACTATTCACTAAGTCTGCATTACTATTACTATGTCTTCTCATTGTTCCTATCACCCATCTCCTCCCACTTATGACTGTATGACTGTAACTTGTTGCTTGTATCCTTACAATTTATATTGATTGTTTCCTAGTATGATTTGATTGCTTATTTGTACCCTATGACTATCATTAAGTGTTGTACCTTATGATTCTTGACGAATGTAACTTTTCTTTTTATGTACACTGAGAGCATATGCACCAAAGACAAATTCCTTGTGTGTCCAATCACACTTGGCCAATAAAGAATTCTAATCTAAGAACAAAGATCCCTGGAATAGCATACTTTGCTTTCCAGCACCCCACATCATATTACAAACTATTCCCTGAGTTCAATGGAACTTAATGCCATTGTTCTCCAGATTGCAAATTAATAGATAACTATTAGTTTCATCTTGACTAATTTATGGCCGTAAGCTCCTATAACTCTTTCCTCTAACATTAGGCAATTAAACTGTTTCTGTCTGGGCTTAGAAACTCTTATTTAAACCAGAGCATTAATCTGCTTTCATTTCACTGATCATGGTCTTAAGGCCATTTACTGGGAGACTAGTTCCTTTTGTAACTGGTTAGCCACCATGAAAATAGACTGCTGGATTAGATGAGCCAAGAGTCTGATCCAGCAGGGCATCACTTATCTTCTTATGTAGACTGTATGATGAGGGATATGAATCTACAGATTAATATATCAAAGATTAAGGTACTTATGCCTGACAGGGAAAATGGAGTTAACAGTTATAGATTCCATTAAATATGCTAATGTACCCTTATCACTGTTACTGGCTAGAGTCTCAAAATGCTGCTTGAGGAACTTCTCTTGATCTGGAGTCGTGGGAACATCTCCATCCAATAGTCCAGTGTTCACATCTTCCTCATCTTCTTCACCCACTTGCTCATCCAAATCTGAAGTGCCATCCACACTGAGAGGCTCAGTACTCTCAGAATCTGAAATGAGAAATGATACACATCATATGCAATTTATACAAAACATTATATCAGTGAAACCTGAAATAATATATTGCACTAACAGAAAAATCCTTGGTCCATTCCTCTGTAACAATTCTGGGCACATGGGGACGGTATTATTATTGTTATTCTATTTTCCAAATATATATCACGGTATAATCAACTGAATGTTGATTCCAATGATTCAGAATTTAGCCAAGGACTTAAGAATCAGGGAATATAGTGCAATATGTTCACAGTTCCAAGTATTTCACAAAATTAGCCTGTCAAGTCCAATAAATTTAAAACTTTCTAAATAGTTTGGAAGTATATCAAGTTATAGTCATAATTGGCATGACAACTGATATTTTTCACCATAATCTTTTTAACCTCAATTTTAAAATCACAATATTCTGTTATTTTTCTCCAGTTGATTTTCATCCATTAAACTGTCTCTGGGTACTGTCCTATCAGTGAACCATATCTTTTTGCTATAACAGTAATACCTGGTGTATTGTGTTTTTATGTGTCTACCAGTTTGAATTTTGAAAACCTACCAAATGTTGATCTCACTTTGCAAAACTTTTCAGGCACAAGATCACAGTGGCATTTGTAAACAGCCAAATATTCCACATAAATTGCAATGGATATTTTTTCCAATTATATTATGATATTGTTTATGCTCTGTGGGTTTTTTTTCTACAGCACTAATAAGCACTATACTTTTAGGCTTACTTTTACGACATCATCATTATTATCTCCCCTTTCTCTCCAAAGCCTTTTACTTGTAATGTTATACAAGAAGGGTTCAATCTGGAATATTAATTTTTCAGTTGACATCTATTGGTTTGTTTGCTCTTTTGGAAAAACAAGGAAGGGGAAAGCTATTCTTTGGCCTTACTTGAAGAAGTCCTACATGGAGAAAGAAATGTTGCCTCAAAGAATTAATTCACCTAACTTAACGCCTCCTTTTCCTCATGCAAAAATTGTATGCCAATTCCACCTTGAAAGTGAGGTGTAATCCTCAAGGGACTTTAACCGGCCCAGTAAGGGTACAAAAAGGGGTACGGCAGGGTTGCCTCCTGTCCTCTTCCCTTTTTAACTTCTATATTAACCCCCTGATCGATCTCTTACAGAACCCTGATTTACATCCTCCTAACCTAGCTCAACGCAAAATTCCGATTCTCCTATATGCCGACGATGCTGCTATTATATCACAAACTCCCATAGGACTGAAGAGAGCAATTAGGGCAACACTTGGCTATTGTAGACAGAACAAGTTGGTCCTTAACTTTGATAAATCAAAAATTTTAGTTTTTGCTAAAAGACCTAGCCAATACTCTTGGAAAATAGAAGGACATAGTTTGGAACAGGTCGGGACATTTAGATACCTTGGGGTTGTCTTCCACTCGCAAGGGACATGGAAGGCACATCTGGATCATACATTGCAAGCAGCCAATAGGTCCTCAAATGCAATTAAACATTTCTTTTACACAGGCGGAGGTCAATTAGTACCTGCTGCCTTAAAACTTTTCGAGGCCAAAACATTGGCACAAATTCTATATGGGGCACAAACAGGAATCCTGGCAAAGAAAGACTCACTAGAAACAATACAAACCAAATTCCTGCGAGCCATCTTAGCTGAACCCAAAGGAACTTCAAATGCCCAGT